>JAOUQT010319203.1:0-14301 GCA_025769995.1 Xyliphius kryptos | reverse complement strand
ATGGAGAGAACATCCGCCGCCTCATCAGGAGCATGTCCAGGTGTTGTAGGGAGATTATACAGGCACGTGGAGGACACGCACACTACTGAGCCTCATTTTAACTCGTCTTGAGGAATTTCCACTGAAGTTGGATCAACCGGTCATTTCATTTTGAGAAGGATTCCAAATCCAGACTTCCATGAGATCATCATTTTTATTTACATTTTTATCTTTTGATGTTCTTTTGTTCTCAAAACATTCCACAATCCACTAAATAAAGGTTTTCAACTGAAATAATTTATTCATTGAGATCTAGGAAGTTGTTTTTTGTGCGCTGTAGTAATGCACAGATACCCAGTAGTTTTCTTACTCAGTGTGTATACACACACACACACACTATCAGGCCGTTGACCCACTAACCTTTTTTTACCCACCTGGTTGCTTTAGGGCTTTTATCCAGACACTTGCAACAATCCCGACTTGATGGTTGGTGCCAGAACACAGTGTCAATCATGCCCCCCGAGCAATAAGGGTTAAGGACCTTCTCAAGGACCCACATTATTGGACTTGGGATTTACTTTTTACTTCTTACTTTTTGTGCTTTTAACTGTTTACTAGATTCGTCTAACTCAAGCTACTAACTAGTTACTACTGACCACTCAGACCTGTCTCCAGCAGGATTAGGAAATTGCAGTCTGCACCCCCCTGCACATTGCCAATCAGCACAGACTCAGCCAGAAGGGAATCCGGGGTAAATTAGAGTAAAAATCTTGTGTAACGCTGAGCTGCGTCTAAAATCAGCCACAACCCAGAAGGTTCTAGTTGTGATCGAGTAAGTACTGTGTAACTGTAATCTTTTTTTTAATAGAAGCAAGTATGTGGTAACCACTCTGTTTTGGACGCATCATGTCTGCAGTATTACAAATGTGTGTTTTGATGCAACTGGTCACCCTTTACCCTTTTTGGGTAACCATCAAGTTGGGATACTTGTAAGTTACTTTGGACAAGAGCGTCTGCTAAATGAACCTCGTGTATGTTCCCCTGCTTATTATAAATCTGTATATTTTAGTTTCTTACACTTCTATACAAGTGAACCTTCTTCCTCAGCTCGACCCTGTGATTCAGCTTCAGTTGAATCGCTTTAAAGTGGTTTATTCCAGTATCAGTTGGTAATATTGGACATTTTTTTTATCTAATGCTTGATTACCTACTGTATATTCAGACACATGGTACCTGTTCCCATATACAGTACACAACTTACACCCATTTTGCACGTTCGCCTCTCAGTGCTGGGTTCGAATCCCGATCTGGATGGAGTTTCCATGTTCTCCTGCGTTGGTTTTCTCCGGTTTCCTCCCACAGCCCAAAAACATGGATTCCAGGTAAACTAAATGCTCTAAATTGCCCTGTATAGTGAGTGGTTGTGAGTTTATGCGGAGTGTACCCAGTGATAGATTGGTGCCCTGTTCTGGGTGTATGTGCCTAGAGCCCGAGACATTCTCATCTAGATGGGCATGGGGAACCCCACTGCGACCCTCGTAGAGAAAGAAGCGGAAGATGATGGATGTCAGTCTTATTTTAGTTACAGACTCTTAACACATATATTGGGACCGGTCACTGGCATTTATATGCTTTAACCTAATCCAGTCATTTGTGCATTGTTCATATGTGGCAGAAGACATAGAATATAAATAAAAGCCTAAGAAAAGTGCTTTCAGAACCGTAATCGTCTAGACATTGTGGTGTGAATACATTAAAATGGGTTCATGCCACAGTTCTAGAAACGATGAAGCAGTTCAAGTAGGTAGAAGTACCCGTTGCTGTGCTTCCCCCTTCTGGCAGCAAGATGAAATGCATAACGATGAGGGCCTACGCTGGATTTCCAGTCATTTTGGACAAATGTGAAGTTTGTATGGTCTTTTGGTTGTCTGCTCAGGTTTCTTTTAACAATCCAAAACTTGTCAGTAGAAAAATGCCCCAGGTCTAGATGTGTTTGGATGGGTGAGAGATTTGTTCAGGTTGGTTCTTTTCATTTTACTCCTGTGGGCATGAGAGTGGACCCTGTTTAGAGTAAGCGGATCAGGGAGTGAATGAATTTGCGGGTCGGTGTAAGTAAATTAGAGCTGTATTTGTTGTAGGTGATACTTTATTGGTATGTGGACATGTACTACATTCTCAAAAGTATTCACTCATCTGCCTTGACTCACAAATGAGCTTAAGTGCCATCCCATTCCTAATCCATAGGCTTCAATATAACGTTGGTCCGGACAGCCCGTCCACAAGGTTTAGGAGTGTGTCAATGAGAAATTTTGGCCTTTTTTCCAGAAGCACATTTGTGAGGTCACACACTGATGTTGGATGAGATGACCTGGCTCTCAGTCTCCGCTTTAATCATCCTAAACATGTTCTATGGAGTTAAGGTCAGGACTCTGTGCAGGCCAGTCAAGTTCATCCACACCAGACTCTGTCCTTCATGTCTTTATGGACCTTGCTTTGTCCACTGGTGCACAGTCATGTTGGAAGCGGAAGGGGCCAGATACAAACTGTTCACACAAAGTTGGGAGTATGGAATTGTATAAAATGTCTTGGTATGCTGAAGCATTCAGAGTTCCTTTCATTGAAACTAAGGGGCGAATCCCAGCTCCTGAAAAACAACCCCACACCATACTCCCCCCTCCACCAAACTTTACACTTGGCACAATACAGACAAACAAGTAGCGTTCTTCTGGAAACCGCCAAACCCAGACTCGTCCATCAGATTGCAAGATAGAGAAACACGATTCCTCACTCCAGAGAACGTGTTTCCACTGCTCTAGAGTCCAGTGGTGGCATGCTTTACACCAGTGCATCCAACGCTTTGCATTGCACTTGGTGATGTATGGCTAGAATGCAGCTGCTCGACCATGGAAACCCATTCCATGAAGCTCTCTATGCACCGTTCTTGAGCTAATGTCAAGGCCACAAGAAGTTTGGAGTTCTGTAGCAATTGACTTCTTGCAAGTTGGCACTATGCACGTTGGCATTGTCTCCACACGCTTCTACGTCACAACATTAATTTCTGTCCAGAGTAGCATTTATTCTTTTTTAAGATCTCCAAATCTCCATCATCAATAGAAGATTTATCACTGCATAAAGACTCCTCCAGCACATCCCAATGATTCTCAGTGGGGTTCAGGTCTGGACTCACCCTGTGGTAGACAATCCATGTGTAAGAATGGTGCCTCATGGTTCCTAAACCTTTCTGGCTCAATTAGAATTTGATGAATTGCCATCATATTGGAATATGTCTGCCTGACCAACTGCAGTGACCCCAGATCAGAGTTACATTTAGCCATAAGGTGTATTTGATTAGCAAAGTTACAGAATCAGGTTTAAACACTAATGTCTATCCATAATCATGGACAATACTTCCTGCTTAGACATTAGTGTTCAAGAGATATAAAAGTCCCGATCACAGTTTGAGTGACACACCTGTAAAGCAAACTGCCATGGCAGCTGGTTCATGTTACACTGCTGCTCCGAAACTCCGCTGACATCCTATTGTTCCCAGGCTGAGTAATACCAAGGGGGGAACTCTTTAAAAATGTAAATGCACTGAATTGTGGTTTCTAGTGAAAACTTTAACTGATTCACACATAAGCAATCACAGACATAATTCCCCTCGCATACGCTTTTTCATCAATCTGCTCTCCCGCAGTCTTTCACACACAGGTATTGGATTGAACGCCGCAGTAAATGCCTAGCTCTTTCTTTCTTGACCTCAAAGCACAGACAGACATCAAAGCGAGACAAACTCGCCAGAAACTGTACATTCTTCAAATGAAGACGACACTATGTGCCAGAACTTGTTTACAGTGCCATCAATAACAATATCAAGAAGGGGGGGAAGGTTTCTGGGGGAAAAGCGCCGTCTAGGAATCATAAAAGGAGAAAAATGTCGGCCTTACAAAAAGATGGGTGCATTTTTAAAACAATAAAATATGTCCATGATGACAGCCTGTGAACGATTCCACTTCCTGAGGTACTCTGTCTACACACTGGGCTGCCATTGTTAATGATAAGTACTCTATTAATACGATGCTCAACAGATTGCAACATGGTGAATAAAGATGGGGATTTATTTCAGCTTGCAGAAGGTCTTTCCCAAACACACAGCTATAAAAGAAACATTGCAGACACGTCCCGGCAGGCATGTAACGTACCATGCTTGAAATATGGTAACCATGGCTGGGTGGAACACAAGTCAGAGGCACCCAGAGGCCACAGACTTTTAGTGATTCGGAGATAATTGTAGTTATTGTGTGATACATATCTTTAATATAAGGCGAATGGCATATGCCTTCTCTATAGTGATTTGTGCGCAGGTAGAGTGAAGGGGATGGCGTAGGGTGCTTGGCGTGTATCATCTCTATAGCGATTGGTGCGCAGGTAGAGTGTAGGAGATGACGCGGGTAGATTGAGGGGGATGACATGGGGTGAGACAAAGACTGTAAAGCATATACAAAAGCTAAAGTCTTTGCATCAGTGCTTTATGTTTGACATACTTCTCTATAGAGATTGGGGTGCGGACAGAGTGGAGGAGATGACGCTGGGCGCTTGGCGTGCATCATCCCTATAGTGATTGGTGCGGGCTTAGAGTGGGAAAATGACACTGGAAGATTGAGGGGGATGACGCGGGGAGCTTCTTTATAACCATCTTTATAACAATTGGCGTAGAGTGGAGGGATGAATTGGGTAGATTGTGGGGGGATGGCCCGCAATCTACCCTGTGGGGGTATGGTGCTTGGCGTGTATCTTTCTTATAGCGATTGGAGTGAGGATAGAGTGGAGGGGATTATGCTGGGTGCTTGATGTGCATCTTCCTCATAGCAATTGGCGTGCGGGTAGGGTGGAGAGATGACAAAGGTAGAATAGAGGGGATGACGCAGGGTGCTTGGTTTGTATCATCTCAATAGTGATTGGCGCACAGGTAGAATGGAGAGTTGAAGCAGGTAGATTGTGGGGGCTGGTCTGCGTTGCTTGGTGTGTATAATCCTTATAGCAATTGGCGTGGGGGAAAGAGTGGAGGGGATGACGTGGGGTACTTGATATTGTCCTTATACTGATTGGCTTGCGGGTAGAGCGGAGAGATGGCACGGGTAGAGTGGAGGGGATGACGTAGGGCGTTTGAAGTATATCCTCGCTGTATAGTAGTGCAAAAATCACTACTTCCCGACTGTGTCTGATACCCGTGTCACCAGCACCCATGCCTCCTAAATGAAAGCATCAACTAGCGGCTGAAGCAAAAAAAAGCATGCCAACATCAAAGACGACATCTGACTAAATGTGTCCAATCCCACAGCACCCCACAAACTTTAATGAAGACGTAATTGGAGAAAGTTATCTTCAATGAAACATGCTGTAAAAATGCTCGCCACCCGGGCGTAAGATGGGTAAGAAAGCTAGTTTTAGTATGGTGCCACAGACGGCTGAACACCAGCTCAAACAAGCACACAGCTCGGAATCTGCCTCATGTAGGTGGCTGAAAGAACATAAACCCATCTTCAATCAGAGAACCAGAGGCGCCTGGGGCAGCAGTCAGCTGAGATAAAAACTCTGATCCACTCCGACGGGACAGGAATGCTGCGCAAGCTTTCTGAACCACAGCTATGAATTTGCCCTGTCGTTTTTTTTTTTAGTTATTAAACAAAAATGAGATTTATTTAAACCAGAACCTATTTATAAATCTATTTATAAAAAAATCTGAATCACAGACTGATATTGCTGCATATTTTGGCTATTAATGTTTATTAAATTATTCCCTATGGTCTGTCTGCTTCCTTCTATAGCGTTTCCCCTGGTTTCACAGCTTTTGGACGAGTATTATCTTATTAAAGCATTTAACCAATCACATTTCAGCATCATTTGTTGCCAGAGTCAAATATTTTACATTTACTGATTGGTCTGAGTTTCAGTTTCAGTTGGATCTCATCTCATATCATTATCTTTCGCTTAATCCTGGGGACTGGGGTCGTAGGAGGGTTCCATGCTCATTCAGGGAGAATGTTTGTAGCGCTGGGCAGATAGATACAATCAACACAGGGTGCACACACTATACAGGGGCAATTTAGAGCAGACAATTCACCTTTAATCCACGTTTTTGGATTGTGGGAGGAAACCAGAGGACCCAGATAAAACTGACGCAGACACGGGGAGAACATGGAAACGTCACCTAGATCAGGATTCAAACCTGGATTCCCAGCACTGAGAGGAGAACGTGCTAACATTAAGGCACCGTACCACCCCTCAGTCGGATTTCTTATAGTAGGAGGTCTCAACTGGTCTCAACCCATGACCCACATTTTCTCATGGTCATTAAGTAACGACCTGCCAGTTACTTCATTCATAGCCTCCAGTTACTTCATTTATAGCCTCCAGTTACTTCATTTATAGCCTCCAAAATACAATTAAAATTATAATTGAACATTTAATAGAATGGTGTTCACATTTCTCACTATTTAACTGGTTTAATTAACAATTTAATAATTGTTTAACATCTTAAAACTGTTTTGAAAGCGCATTACCACCTAAGTTTCTTTATCGCTTCCTTTTTTTACCGCTTCCTCATGGACGTGCCCAATTTCAGTGATTTTAATGTCCCGCTCGTATTTTTATTTCCTTTATTATTTTTGTTTCTGCTCTTATTCTTTGATGGGCTGCCAGATGTGAAAACTTTTTGGTTCTATGATGGCGCTAAAAATGATGGCACTTCTTAAGAGAAACTCAATGCGGAAACTTAAAAAAAAAATTTGCAAGGAAAATCTGGTGATAGTCAAAGTCAACAAAAACAGAGGTTCCACTGTTTATTTTTTTACCGTCCCCGACCCACCCAAACCGTGTCAATGACCCAGTTTTGGGTCGAAACCCTCCATTTGAAAAACGCTTTCATATGCCTTATTTAAAAAAAACCTCCAAAATGAGTTAGGGTAACGTACTTCACAAAGTCAAAATGCAAAACGATATCTTCGTCGGTTCCTAACCTGAGAAGAAGATCCTCCCTCTGTTCTATAAAATTGTGATGTAAACACGGCTAAAACAACCATAGTGGAATGCATCCAATACCAAACTACACTTTATCAGAGAGCACTGAATACACACTGAATACAACTCTATACGCTGAATCTGCCTGAAGCTAGAGCTGAAAACCAGGGTAGGGGGTTTTATATGTTTAATTCATATTCAGTCTCAAACAGAAAGCTGGGCAAAGTTCAAACACAACAATGAACAAAAAGGCCTTTTGTGGCTGAGAAAAGGTAAGTCCATAAAACACTAAACAGAACATCATCACGCTGCAATCTCCTGTCCATTCAGCTTCCATTCTTTTTGAGAATGCAAAAGAAATGTTTCATCAGTAAGGGGGCTAATCTCAGTCTAAAAAACATGGGTTTCGAACAAACACAGGTTATCTTTGCTGTGTGGCGTGTTTCCTGTGCACATTCCTTTTTGTGTAGAGGGAGATTTGTGTCTGGTTTGTTGTAAATCTAGGGATTCTGTAGATATTACACAATCAGCTTGACGGTTTCAGCCCTGCAAGAACATGTTACTGTGTATTGGATTTGGCCTCTCTGGTCCCTCTGAATAACAAAACGCATGCCCCCCATTCCTTCTGGCAACAGGATCCCTCTTTTTCGATTGCGCAGGGGTTAAAATTCATGGGTGCTGTGCTCTGTTGCAAAGTCACTGACTATTAAACAGAAGAACACAGTAAACACACACACACACACACACACACACACACACACACACACACACACACACACACACACACACACACACACACACACAGGGTTCCTCACTCCAGCAGTGCAAATATACAGGGACATAAAGTCAATAAGGTCATTGGACTCATATCTAGTGGTCAGGATGAGAAAGTCAAACAGGGACTCCCGAGTGCCACAGACGTTTTAGCCCGGATATTTATGCAATTTTAGAAAGAAATAATAACCGTACCGCCAGCTTGTTGTTATCACCATCATGGAAACTTCCTCTCTGAATGAACAGATCTCCGAGAAGTCCTAATGGAACCGTTTATACCACCGGCATCACATTACACTATGAAGGCTAATGAGCTATGAGATTAAAATTCTACAGTTCTATTATTTCCTGCACATTCACATTCCTTCAAAATACATTTTATTCAATGGATATCAAAGTTCAGAACCAGAAAGTGATGCGTGTGTGAAATTTGTCCGTCTTTCGTTTATGAGGCTGTTTTTTTTTAATGGATGTAGCTCTGGAAATATTCTCATGACTAATAATATTATTGAAAATGATAAGCAAGAAAGTGCATTATGAAGAAATCCCCATTTGTAATATAAAAATATATAATACTAGTGGAATAGCCGTGCTGTTGAAAGGCAGTTGTTTGCAAATGAGTGATGTGTAATGAATATATTGTGAGCTGTGACAACGGTGTCCACGTGGTTGCTTTCTTGAACTTATCAGTAGGTTTTTCAGGGACACAATAAAGAATGACGGAGCCAAGTTTCAGCTTCGTTGGTACTCGCCAAGACCCCAATCCATCTGAGGTGTTGCGTTCGATGGCGATACAGAACAAATAATCGAACATAGGGAAGCGACAACCTGTTTTTTCAAGGACATGGTAGAGAATCACAATGCCAAGTATCAGCCTTGTAGGAACTTAGGAAGATCCTGACGTGACCTTGGCGAGGTCTTGCTTTTGAAAGCGATCTCTAACGAACCTCCGAAAGTAGGGAGGTGAGTAGTACTTAGTTTTTCCAAGGTCCAAGGACATGGTAGGGAAACACAATGCCAAATTTCAACCTTGTAGGAACTCGGGAAGTAAAAGAAAGAATTAGTGACGAGTCAGCGAAGGGTTTGCCTTTTCTAGATATAGATTTAATAAAAACTTTTTAGTATAACACAAAGTGACATAATGCATTATAACGTACATTTCCACCATTCACTAACTTCTAATAAAGATCCAGGACGTAAAGCTTTACAACGTTTGTGTTAAATGAAATCCTCCCCTGAAAATGATTTTTAAAGTGCTCATAATTGTTTATAAAAGCTTATAATCTTTTATTACAAGCATTATGTAGTGTTGTCTGTTATAAGTTCTATGAAGGAGAAAGCATGAATATTGATACATTCCGACTTTTAAAAAAGAAACATTTAAATGCTCTTTAAGTAAAGCTTTAAAGTTATTTAGTTTAAATGTTTTAAAAATACAAAGATTCAAAAGTTTATATTATAATGCATTATGTCAAGTTGTGTTATAAAGTCCTGTTAAAATACTTTGTAAAAGCATTACGAATAACAGATTCATAAAAAGTGTTACCAAAGTGGTGCCTGTCCTGCGTTTGTAGTTGCTGTGGGTGTCAGCAAAGTTGTTGCCATGGCAATAAGAGCCAGGCATCATTTGTCGGATTGTATGGAGGACGAAAGGCAGTGCTACATGACACTCAAAGTTCCACAGCCGAGTTTGTAACATCATCAGTAAATCACATGGGCGGCTGAGTTGGCAGAAAAACTGGACACCAGTCACTTAAATGGCGTAAGGAAGTAACTGACTCTGTTCTTTCAGTATGAGGGGTGGCATTTCTTTCTCCTCCATTAAGCGGTGACAAACTAGGCAACCATAAGATGATGTGCTCTGATGTGTAAAGGTAGTGTCCCTTTTAAGCATACACCTTTAGACTGAGACCCGCTGGCCAACATGGGAGATGTCCCCGAGAATTTAGGGACATAGCAGGTTAACACGGTCATTTGGTAACTTTCCAAAGTAAGTGGGAAAAAATCCACCCCCACACACCTCATCAAATCATCTATTGGCAATATCATTATCATAACAGAATTTGGGCAGTTTACTTAAAAAATCAGAAAAGTAATGTAAATTACAGCTCTATTAGAGTGAGTATTGCATGCTAGCAACTTTACAAAGCTCTATAACTTTATAACTGCTAATAACACTTCTAAGCTCTCTTTACAGGCATTAGGTAAAGTGTCATTTATTACCTCTATGAAGAAGACTGAAGTAGAACATGCCATTAAGCTTTTTAACACAAAATGATATAATGCATTATAAATGCTATATTTAAACTGTTTATTAACTTATTATAGAGACCAGTGACAAAGCATTATAACTTTTGTGTTTAACAAGTGCTTTTCCTGAAAATGACTTTATAAGTGCTTATAACTCTATATAAACTCTATATATTATTAGCTCTTTTAACAGTCATGAAGTGTCATTAACGACCTCTTTAAAATACATAGTAGTACATAATGCCTTAGAAAAGTTTAGAAATGCTCTTTATAGGCTTTACTTAAAGTGTAATCTTGTTTTAAGTAAGAATTTCTAAACATTCAAAGAATCAAATGTTTATACATGTTCAAATTATAATGCATTATGCCACTTTGGGTCAGAAAGCCTTATGTATAACAATGTATGACTATGATTATGTATATCTATGTACTAAGGCCTATGACATATAATGAATACTTTAGAAATGTTCCCATAATGCATTATGAATACCAAATTCATAGAAAGTATTACCAGAATGTGTAAAGATCCAAATAATCCAAAGTTTATAAAAAAAAATAGGATTATAAAGCCTTATGTCATATTGTTATAACATTTTATGACCTTGATTATGAACATATATGTACATTAACAGAGGTTTATGACATATATTATAAAGCATTATGAATGTGTTTATAATGCATTATGAATACCGGATTCATAGAAGGTGTTACCTCAGCGCTACATCGCTTTGTACACCTCATACTTTTCCTTTATGTTGTTTATCCTAATCCCTGTTAGATTAAAGCAGCATGATCTGTTTTAAAAATAGGTTTTTCAAACACGACATGACCCAAATCTTACTCTTCATTTCAGAGATGAAACACAGCGCCATCGTTTGCCATGAAACCCACGCAAAGCTTACATTCAAACTAGCATTATGTGTTAGTAAGCTCTCCTTAATCAGGGCGCCTATAATGGCAGCATTAGAGTTAGGGGAAGGCATGTGGGCTGATGGGATGACAGAAAGCTATTTATGCTAGTATGGAAATGAGTCCATAAAAATGCATTACAAGCCTCTAGCACTACACACTCCTCCATAGCCTGTTTGAACTCTATTTTTTACTTCGAAAAAAAAGCCAAGATCACACAAATCTCACTTAAACAGAAGAACAGCCGCCAACGGTTTGCTTATATGTGCGTATAGAAAGCATTAGCCTAGCCATGCGTCTGTGAATGAGGGTATGCTCGTGCTGTTGTGACAGCTGGGTTCAGCTGGGCTAAATGAATAGCTCTGAGGAACCAGACATCAGGTCAGCCCGTTAATGTCAACTGGATGTATTAGTAATTGATTCACACTTTTAATATAGACAAATTATGCTCGGTGTCTGGAGACGGGAACCGATGGCATGGAACTAGTCACTTAGTAATGCTTTCTAATTTGACATCTATATTGTGTTTTGCATTAATTTAATATATTCAATTTTGGAAATATGTTGTGCATACGAAACCAAATGATGCAAATGTGAACAAAAGTATTGGGACACCTACGAAAAATGTTATGACATCCCATAATTGCTCTTTAGAGTCAAATAAGTATGTTTGAAAACCCCCCAAAATGCCTCATGTTGATTTGCGTTATAATGCCCCATGTCATATTGTTAGAAAACATTATGACTGTGAGCACAAACAGCTATGTATATCCTTGAGGCTTGTAAGCAATGTTAGGAAGCATTATGAATACTTCATAAAGCTTTATAAATGCACTTATGATGCATTTTTAATACTGGATTTATAGAAAGTTTTTCTATGAAGCTTTAAAAAAATATTCATAATGCCTTATAACACTTGTCAAAAGCCTAATGTATATAGATGTTCGCAACCACACTTAAAGTGTTGTAAAAATATGCCATAAAACTTTATAACACAATGTGACAATGCACTATAATATGTACATTTCAACAGTTTGTTAACTAAGTGTAAGGACCTGTCTTATTAAGCTTAATATCATTTGTGTTAAACAAATGCTTTTCCTGAAAATAACTTACGTACGAAACCTGCTTATAACTGCTAATGAAAGTTTATAAGCTCTCTTCATAGGCAATAGGTAAATTGGAGTCATTTATTAACTATGTGAAGGAGACTGTATGACTGTGTATACATAATGACTTTTGAAAGATTATAAATGCTCTCTAAAAAGGTTAAGTGAAGTAAAATTGTTGGTAACACTTTCTATGAATTCAGTATTCATAATGCATTATAAGTGCATTGATGAAGCTTTAGTAAGTATTCATAAAACTTTATAACATTTGTAATAAGCCTTTGATAATGTACATAGATGTTCATAAACATAGTCATAAATTGTTATAAAGATTTATAACCCAAAGAAACATAATGCATTATAATATGAACTTCTTTAAACTTTAGATTCTTTGGCTGTCTATTCATTTTTACTTGAAACGAGATAATTACATTTCACTTAAAAGTCCGTAAAGAGCGTTTATTAGCTTTTATATGGCATTATGTACTACTATGTATTACTTCATGCCTGTAAAGAAAGCTTATAAGCATTTACACACAGTTATGAGCAATTATAAAGTAATTTTCAGGAAAAGCACTTGTTAAACACAAACGTTATAAGACTTTATGGCACTGGTCTCTATGATAACCTATTGAAATGTTAAAATACATAATTTATAATGCATTGTCACTTTTTGTTATAAAGTCTCATGGCATGTTCTTAAAACACTTTATTAGTGTGGTTATGTACATCTATGGACATTAACAAAGGCTTATGACTAGTATAATAAAGCATTATAAATACTTTATAAAGCTTTATACATGTGTTAATAATGCATTAATGTAAAGTGTTACATCAGCCTGTATTACGTAAGCATGTTTAAAAATCTATAGAACCAATGTTATAAAGAATTCTAAATACCTTATAAAGCTTTATGGATGCACTTATAATGCATTATTAATACCGTATTTTTAAAAAAAGTGTAACTTAATATTTTTGAATTAAAGCATTTTTGTGTTCTGTTTTTCTGTTTGCCGAAAAGGACCTTGGACCTCAATAGCCTCGGTAAGTATTCTAACATCACTGAGCTACAGCTGGTTCTGTACTGTACTGGTACTGCAAAAGGAGAATATTTTTTGTATGGTTTTTTTAGCAGTTAAGGCCACAATATACAAACGACCGAAATCCAAACCCTGTTTACAAAAAAACATTATTATTGATACACAGATATTTCTGTCCTGTTGTGATGGATGTGCATGAGTCACATCATCAACACACAGTGAACAAAAAGCATTCCAGCATGAAAAGGTAGAAGATCACAAAAACACATGCACCTGCTGTTTGTCGGTGCGTTGTGGGAAAATCACTGCACCTCAGGGCAAGGAAAGGGAGGACACAGGAGTAAAGCCCTCTAATGATTTGGATCCTTAGTTATGTTCCACAGTACTTTTTAGAAACATGAATGAACATTCGATGATCATTTTGTTACCTTACTAAATAGACAAAGTGGAACATGAACCTCATGACATACACAGCATCATTAAGAATATAAATGTGCTTCATTTTAATATAAGGAGTTTGGATTTATTTGATTGAACTCTTCTACAACGTTACGGCAGGGCAGGGGAGTGGGAGTTCGTCCCAGAGGAGAAAGTTAAGGGTTTATGGCATGTTAAGATTCAATTTGATACATGTTTTAAGACCCAAACACAGGGAGAACATGAAAACTGCACCCAGATCAAAATTCGAACCTGTATCCACAGCACTATGAGAGGTGGACATGTTATCCACTAAGCCACCGTGTCACCTGAATTGAAACCTATCCAGTAATTAAAAACAAAATGGATCTATTAATTAAATCAACCTAATGGACTGCAGTTCAGCATATGAACGTTTTGTCAGACAGAGCCTTAGGGCTCTGTCTGACACCCTGTGCAAGGCGCGTCCCAAAGCTTAGTCCTATTTTACACCCCACTAACAGTCTACTTTCATACCTTCCACCTGTTTATAAAGCAACATTTATATGCTTGTGACTATATCTACACCAATGGGCCAGGTGGTTTCAAAATGAGGCGTGATTGGGTACATTTCTGGAAACGAAAAACACAGGTGCAATGCCAACTGAAAACAACCTACATAGACGTCAACGGTCAGACGTGTCTCGGCAGTTAATCATAAACCAAAAAACCATACCCCCAGTCTACCTCCAACATAAAAGCTTGCATTGAAGCAATGGGGCAGCCATAAAGCACCTCTGGAGTAATGAGGGTTAAGAGCCTCA
>JAOUQT010319186.1:0-14302 GCA_025769995.1 Xyliphius kryptos | reverse complement strand
CTTAAATATTAAATACAATGTTTTAACAAACATATTAGTTTTATTGCATCAAGTGTAGTTGACCTCTGACTTACAGGACATGACACAGATGGCATAATGTCCCCATTGCTCTCTTTTCTTTTTAACTGGGTTGTGTGAAATGGCGCAATCACATAAAGCACGGCTAAAAATAGAACTCCAGACAGAAAGAGGGGCTGGCCTCAACCTTTGTTTGGTTTGTTTGGTACCAATAAAATGAATTTATACATGTACCTTAAAACGAACCAATAACAGACAGACAGACAGACAGACAGACAGACAGGAAGGCAGACAGACAGTCAGACAGACTGACGGATAGATAGCTAGATATTTACAGTAATTCTTTGATAATTTAAAAATATTTGTATATTTTATATTAGTCAACAAAAATATGGAAAAGTATTTTTATGCACATAGTTCCCCGTTCACATTATTTATTTTACAGATGTAAAATGGTATGACGTGTATTACTTTAATCTCTTGGTGATGGGGACAATTTCTCCTTCAGGAACTATTATCTACATAAAAAAGTTGCTAAAGATGAAATTGTGATCATGCCTGACATTATGGTTTTGGTATTCAAGGTTTAAAGGACCAAAAAGGAAGTGAGACGGGTCTTAGGCTTGGCTCGGTTTTACAGCCTTTGGACCAGTGGACAGAGTACTGCCAGCCTGCCCCCCACCCAAATTAAACCTGACTGTGCCTGGTCTGAAGTTGGTGTTTGGGAAATTTGGTGAAAGGGCATGATTTGAATTTAGTTTGTGGGTTGAAGATCAGGAAATCAGGTTGAAGATGCACCTGCAGAGTTCTTGTTTGGCTAATTGTCTGTTTAGGAGTGAATTGTGATAGTAAAAAGAAAAAGAGAGATGTTGAAAGACTGGATGTGTTAGTGTATATGTGTGTGGCCACTGCATTTATTAAAGATGAAAATCGGATTGATATCCATTTATTTTATCTAAAAAAGCTGGTCTGAGTTACAGTATCACACTTAAAGGAAAATACAGTCACGTTTATTAGAACTTTTTTTTTTTAACCGTCTTTCATATTAAACCAACACATAATCTGAATTTTGAACATACAGTGGATGCGGAAAGTATTCTGTCCCCTTTAAATGTTTCACCTTCTGTTTCATGGCAGCATTTACTAAAGTCAAAAAAGTTAATTTTATTTCTCATTAATGAACACTAAGAACTCCATCCTGACAGAAAAAGACAGAAATGTAGACATTTTGGCAGACCTGTTTATACAAGACCTCACAGCTTATAGTGCATGTCAGAGCAAATGGGAATCATAAAGTCAAAGGAACTGCACAAGGAGTTCAGAGATAGAATTGTGGCAAGGCACAGATCTGGCCATGGTTACAAATAATTTTTGCAGCACTCGAGGTTTGTAAGAGCACAGTGGCCTCCATGATCCTTGAATGGTAGAAGTTTGAGACGACCAGAACTCTTACTAGACCTGGCAATGCTGCTAAACTGAGCTTGAGAGATGCAGTAGGGAAAAGGGAGAAAGTTCCACGAAGTCAACTATCACTGCAGCCCGCTACCCTTCGGGGCTTTATGGCAGAGTGGTCCGATGGAAGCCTCTCCTCAGTGCAAGACATATGAAAGCCCGCATGAAGGACCCCCAGACTATGAGAAATAAGATTCTCTGGCCTGATGAGATGAAGATTAAGATGAAAACTTTTTGGCATTAATTCCAAGCGGTATGAGTGGAGAAAACTGGGCTCTGCTCATCACCTGCCCAATACAATCTCAACAGTAAAACATGGTGGTGGCAGCATGGTGCTATGGGGGTGTTTTTCAGCTGTAGGGACAGGAAGACTGGTTGCAATTGAAGGAAAGAGATTGAGTGCTCAGGACCTCAGACTGGGTCGAAGTTTCACCTTCCAACAAGATAATGACCCTAAGCATACAACAAAAAAATAACAAAGGAGTGGCTTCAGAACAGCTCAGCGGAGCCCTGAAAATGACTGTCTACCAATATTCACCATCCCACCTGACAGAACTGGAGAGGATTTACAGAGAACGATGGCAGAGTATCCCCAAATTCAGGTGTTCAAAAAACTTGTTGCATCATTCTCAAGTAGACTCATGGCTGTACTAGCTCAAAGGGGTGATTCTACTCAATACTGAGCAGAGGGTCTGAATATTTATGACCAGTTTTTATTTTTTAATAAATTTGCAAAAATGTCTATATTTACGTTTTTTTTAGTCAAGATGGAGTGCTGAGTGTACATTAATGAGTTTAACGTTTTTCATTTTAGCCAATGGCTGCAATAAAACAAAGAAAAATTTAAAGGGGTCTGTATAGTTTCCGTACTGTATGTCCATAAGTGAATTGAATTTTAAATTAGAATTGATTACATTTTAAAATTTCTTTTAAATGTGTTTAGAATCTCTCTCTAAAATAAAGCGTTGTTAAAAGTCAAAAGTCTCTCACTCTCTCTCTCTCTCTCTCTTTCTCATGAGCATCATGGTATTTTTTCTTAGTCTTTTATCATTTCTAGAAGGTTAATGTACCAGTTAGATTTCCTGTCACCCTTTTAGATCACATGTGAAGGCAGCTGCTTCCAGCTGCACTCTTGGCACAGTAATTATTGCAATGTAAAAATTGTCAGAATAAGTAAATTGCAGGTGTGGGTTTGCTTTCATACAGGTTGGTGAATTTTACTACAAATGTTAAGGCTTTAAAATATATATTACTGCAAAGTAACTACTTTTAAAAAAGGCAAAAATGTGCATAATTGTGTGTTACTTTTTTTTTAACAGACTAAGGTACTGTATTTGCATTGTGTTATCATTGACAAACTAAAATCTGAGGGTTAAATGATAAATAATTTAGAAGTTGCTATAAATGAAATAATAAAATTTCTGTGTGGACACTGCATGTCATTTCTATGTCAGTTTGGCTTTGCTCCGGTTACTTCCCACATTCCAAAAACATGTTTAGATGTTGTTAATGGGTGACTAAAATTCTTCTATCAGAGTTTCATTTGTAGCGATCCTGGCGGGAAGTAAAGACTGACGCTACTCTAACACATTATACAACAAAAAGATGTTTATAATTTCAGATGCTGATATTGCATAAGACTGTCTGGCTTAAAATTATAATGCAATTTTGAATCATCTGCCATTAATGAGGTTGAGCTCAGGGCTCTGCTTTATGCAGACTCACTACACCAAACTGTTTACATGTGTCTTTATGTGGACCAAATGGAATGTACTCTTTATAAACAATGGAACGGAAAATTATACTCACAGAAAAAAATGTATTTCCACAAATTTTAACTATTAAATTGCCAATAAGAACTTTGTATAATATCTGTTGTAAGATCAAATTGCTACATTTCTAAAAGAAAAAAAAATAATGTTAAGGTTCATGATATGTCATTGGGTGCATCTAATTATCACCACTAATCCCACTAGCAAGCAAATGGATTTTCAGGATAATTCCTATGAGAGATGGCATTAAAAAGGATTTCGTCTAGATTAAGCTCATAAATTTGGTTTGCTGTTTGTTAAACCTTCATTTGTATCAGGGATATGCTCTGCTTAGGACCTTATTTATGTTACCATGGCACTAATTTAACTTCATAAGCCTTAATTCAAACATAATGCAATACAATGCATAATCTGAGGCTTTGTATATAAACTGGACTAGAATAGATGGGAACAGTCTGCAACAGTGTAGTATTCACAGTGGTGATTGATGGCAGGAGGGCTGATAGTGTAGCAGTGTGCTGAATGCCAGAGATTCTTCAGGACTTAGCTCGGCTGGTATCAGTTAAAGTGGAGCTGACATACATTTAGGCAAAGCTATGACAAATGTGCTGTAAAGAAACTTCATATATTTTTAATTGCACATGTGCTCACACGACACATGGTGTCAGTTTGGGACCATACAATCTTAGGTCATACTTTGGTATTCAAACACACCCCTTCCCACTTCTCCCTTGTCATCGAACCTGGCAGTGACACTAGAGACAAACCTGTTGATGTGAGTGCACAGTGAGCTCATGCTGCCAGTAACTTTAGATCTGCGTGCATGCATGTGTGTTGAGGTGGATGGATGAGTATGAGTATATATATATATAAATTTATTCATGTCAATCTACAGTAGTAACAAAGTAGACACTAGATCGTGGCTGAGAAACTGTACAACTCTTCTCGATTTGGCATCGTTTTTTATTTGATATTTTTATCTCCACTTCTTTCTTCAGCATTCTTGCTGTCTGTATAGGAAAGCAAAGTGTTTTTGAAAGTGTCATTATGCCATGGCGTCCCTGGGCGCCTCCTTCGTTCAAATCAAATTTGATGACATCCACTTTTACGAGAACTGCGGTGGCGGGAGCTTCGGCAGTGTGTACCGAGCCTGCTGGATCTCTCAGGACAAAGAAGTGGCGGTGAAAAAGCTGCTAAAGATTGAGAAAGAGGTGGGCGATGTAATTGCTTGAGCTTTTCATATGCGAGTTTTAATTGTCAGTGTGATAATCATTTTAATTGCCTCTCTGCATGGAGCGCTTGGTGCTGACTTTTGTACCCACCAGGCTCAAATATGCTTTCCCTTTGCTCTGAAGAGGCTACATGTGCATGTGCACTGTGCACTAAGGCTTTCATTTGTAAAACTTCACACACTGTCTTTAAAAGACTGTTATGTTGTAATTAAATCATAGTCTCAGGTATGGACTATGTTTGGCTTCACATGAATGACATTCACGTCTGACATTTTGCCACTAATTTTTGTTAGAATTATAGCGCAGAATTAGGTCGGTTTGATGTCCTAGTGGCCAGTGTAAGCATTTGCACTAGGAGACATGCATAGTGCAAAATTTACCTCTGGTCACTTTTAATAAGTCAAAATTTTGATGAGCCATTGAGGAGCAGGTTTCACAGCTGTCAATCAGAACTGACACAAACAAATCCACAATAGTATGCTTAATTTTTGAGCCCTAATGTGTTTTCCTTGTGTCGCAGGCAGAAATCCTGAGTGTCCTTAGTCATCGAAATATCATCCAGTTTTATGGCGCAATTCTTGACGCTCCAAACTATGGAATTGTCACAGGTAGGATTCATACAACTTCTCTGCTTTCTAGCGCATTTTATTTGTTGATGAATTGTTTGCGTTAAATGAATCATCATACCTGTGAGAGTATATGAATGTCCATATTTGCTCATATTTGTCATTTGATAGGTGTAATTGTTTTTAACACATGTTTACTTCAGGTCAACAGACGATTATAACACTGAAAAACATTAAAATTGCACATTTTCTCTAATGCATTAGCCTAATGAACTGTGCTAGATAACCACATATATAGTTGTAACCACATTTTGTGTTTACTTATTGTTATTCCTGACATCTTATACTTAAATAATAATTTTGCTTTACATTAGTAAAGCATTACAGTATAATTTAAATATGTATTTTAAAGGTCTCAACATTCATTTGAATTGTGATCGGTGTATGTTTGTCAAAGGCAGGCTACTTGAGATGGATGACAGGTTGTCAGGAAATTGCCATCTATCTTTATTAAAGGCATAACTTATTAACACCAGGTAAAGGGGATGTGTTTACATGCATGTCTCTGGCTAGTCCACCTTCATTAACAGGGCTATAAATCCCCTTGTCTAATCATATTTTATGGAGGACGACGGCAGGCGGTTGACAGACAACAAGTCCCATTATCTAAGTGTGATATGACCATGAGTGATTTAAGCAATCATGTGAGATGTTTATAGCATTTTTATTTATACTGTCAGTAAGGTCTAAAAGTCACATGAATTGAGGAATTGTTAAAAAGCGTAATGGTTCAACAGGAAAGCTTCATGAAAGGGAAGGATGTTGCACAAATACAGGGTGTGTCTCATGAGCGAATTCAAAATTGGTCTTCCAGCATGACAATGATCCCAAACATATAAAAAGCATTTCAAGGTCCTGTAATGGCCTAGCCAGTCTCTAGACCTCAACCCCATAGAAAATTTGTGGAGGGAGTTGAAAGTCAGTGTTGCCCAGTGATAGCCCAAAAACATCACTGCGCTAAATAAGATCTAAATAGAGGAATGGGCCAAATTACCAGCTACAGTGTGTACAAACCTGGTAAAGACTTGAAGAACGGAAATGTTTGACCTCTGTCATCGCCAACAAAGATTATGTTAACAAGTATTGACCAAATGCTTATTTTTCACCATAATTTACAAAGAAATTCCTTAATAATCCTACAATGTGATTTCCTGGATTTTGGTAAGGGTGTGGTAGCTCAATCGTTAGGGTGTTGGGTTATCAATCTGAAGATTGTGGGTTTAAATCCCAGGTCACTGAAGTTACCAATGTGGGTCCTTGAGCAAGACCCCTAATCCATATTGCTACAGGGCTGCTATATCAACCCTGTGTTCTGACCTCAACCAGGTTGAGATATTTTTGTGTCGCTTTGGATAAAAACAACTGCTAAATGACCAAATGTAAATGTAATTTTGCCTCTCAGTTGTATTTTTGGTGAAAATTACAGACCTTCCTCATCTTTTAGGTAGGTGAACTTGCTCAATCAGTGGCTGACTAAACACTTTTGGCCCCATTGTATATATTGCTTTATTTTCACAGCATGCTCAGAGCTATGCATAGGACAGAAGATGAGGAACCTTGGAACATGTCACTAGGCCATTGTAGGCATTCAAGCTGGCAAACACATTTACAGATACATTCAAACCAATGGGAAATTCATTAATTCCAGTTTACTTACAGACATGCTTTTGCATCAAAGAAGCATGCTGAAGAACATTTTTTCTCTGAGGGCAGAAAGCTAATATTTGCACCAGTGTGCAAAAATGTTGTGATAATTACTAATTCACTGATTTTAATAATATTTATTTGTGTTTTGTAATATTATGCAACAATATATCTGTCAGTTCTGCTTATCTGTGTTTTACAGGCAACTCTTTTAACACATGTTGGGTCCTAGATTATTGATTAAATGTATATAGACAGTATGCCTCTTTTTAAGCACTTCTGTCATGGAGTGGCCATGTGTTTGAATGTGTTGTGATTTCAAACTGGGATGGTGTGAAAATGAGCTGTAATTTGTTTTTTTTTCCTTGATTGAAATAGAAATTCTTATTTTCCCTTGTGCTACACAATACAAAGCTCGCTCATGCCAAAACTAAAATTAGATTAGACAGTTAGAGGTCACTCTCATGCTTCCATATAAGTAGGTTTAAACTAAGCATAGCTCACATGATAGATTTTATTCATTATGTTCTCTTCCAAGCATACTGAAGCATTTAACAGTTATATGATCAATAGTTGGCAAACATGTGCCAATGTTTTTACCAGTGGTTTGAATTGAATTAGGAGAATCTATCTGCAACATAATGGAGGCTAAAAGCAGTTCAGTGGAGTGTGCAACATTTTCCACATCAACAACAATAAATATCGTTCTCAATTTCTAAGTCGGTTGTGTGATTAACAATGAGCTGTTTCTATTTGTAAGAGTTTTTTCATGTGTTCTTTTTAGAGTATGCAAGTGGAGGGTCATTATATGAATATTTATCAAGTGATGCGAGTGAAGAAATCAGCCTGAAACAGATAATGACCTGGGCAACAGAGATGGCTAAAGGTACATTTAAATGTTAAAACACTTATTCTCTCTCTTTCTCTCTCTCATTAATAGGACAAGAGACTGTAAGTAAGATCTTCTGCCTACTGGTTAAATCTGAAATTTTAATACGAGGGACGGTGATCAGCATTAACGTGTAGATCTTTATTTATTTTACTGCATATAGGAATGTAATTTTGGTTAAAATAAAGTGGTTTCAAGAGTAAAAAAAGTCTCTCTCTCTCTCTTCAAAAGTAAAAAAAAGTCTCTCACTCACACACACACACACACACACACACACACACACAAACACAAAGGAAAAAAAGTTGAACAGTAGGTAATTCATTTTGGTTGTGTGGTTATTGACTGGAAAAACTTTTACTTTTTCTTTTACAGGGATGCATTATTTACATTCAGAAGCCCCAGTGAAAGTTATCCACAGGGACCTCAAGTCACGAAATGGTACGTACATCTCATTATCAACTTTTAGGTTTGTTAAACATTTTTAAACACTGTTCATTCAGCTAAATCCCTCTCTGTAATATATATTTCTTAACAGTGGTCATGAATGCAGACAAAGTACTTAAGGTATTACCCTCTTTTGTGTCTGTTCATTCTTTTATTAATGCATGAATGAGTTTTATCTTGCCTGCACGAACATATACAATGGAGAAAATGCCTCCACAATTAATTATAGTGCATTACATTTTAATTTGAGCATGACACTTAAAATGCTGCAGCACTAATTAACTGTCAGAACTGATTTCCTACTAAATGTTTCTTAATATCTTGAAAGCACAAAAAGATAGGTTGGACTATTACATATATCTGTGTTATTTTTAGATTTGTGACTTTGGAGCCTCTAAGTTTCACTCTCACACCACGCACATGTCTCTGGTGGGCACATTTCCCTGGATGGCACCAGAGGTCATTCAAAGTCTTCCTGTATCTGAAACCTGTGATACATACTCCTATGGAGTGGTAAGCCTGGGATTATAACTGTGTTTAACAAGAAATAATTACTTGTGTGTTTGCTGTGGTAGCTATAAGTTCTTATGTATCTTATATCCCGTGTGCTTTAGGTTTTGTGGGAGATGCTGACTCGTGAGATTCCCTTTAAAGGATTAGAGGGTCTGCAGGTAGCCTGGCTGGTTGTGGAGAAGAATGAGGTGAACAGATCACAAATAAAAATTATTTATTTTTCATCAGAAATATCCAAGTCCAAAGTAATTTCATTTATTTGTTATATTTGTTTAATATAGTTTATGCCCATAAGATATATTCCAAACACCTGAAACTCTGAAATGTTTATTATTTACTGTATAAGCTTAAAATTCTTAAAAGATTATCTGAACTATAAAATATGTAGGTTTTTTCATTTATTTGTGTACTTTGTACATAAAAATTGCTAAATTTGCTTATCACAGTGTGCATTATATTGTTAATAAAATTATAATGTAATGAATTTGTGTTGTAGAGATTAACCATTCCCAGCTGCTGTCCCGCCAGTTTTGCAAATTTAATGAGACGATGCTGGGAAACAGAACCAGTGGTAAGTATATAATCACAAAAGTTGTTTAATACCACAAAGCAAAATAAAAATGTGTGTTTTAAACATGAGTAAACTAAGCCCATTAAACCATAGGTAGGTGACCTGTTGTATGAATGCTTTAACAATAAATCTTAAGTTTGTTTATTATATATATTTCATATATAGTTCATAAGGCTGAAAAGCCCTTATATACTTGGTGTTATTTAGCCTTTGTTATGGGTTATGTAAGAATTTAAGCATTAATCCCAGGTACATTGTAAGTTACTAGTATATGTACAGTACCACAGTACACATAATCAATAATGCACGCACACGTTATGATATGCCCTCTACCTGAAAAATCATGTGTACTATAAAAAAGTAGCGCAGAGGGTAGCTTGTTAACTGGAATAAACTTTTATTTTCTGTGCTTTCTGTGCAGTCTGGCTGAATAAGAACTTTGAAGTCTCAATAAAGTGCCGTAGAGCTTTGTGAAAACCTTCAATTGAATTGAATATACTTTGTTCTTTTGCAGAAAAGGCCTTTGTTTAAAGACATTCTGTCCATCCTAGAGGCCATGTGTAATGACAGCCAGCTTTCAGACCAGTGCAACTCATTTCTGCAAAACAAAGTAGAATGGAGGTAATGTTCCATTAAATTAGTTCTATTTAGCAGCCCTTAGGAATGATGCACAACTTTTATATTTTTATAGCATTATTCTCTTGTATACACGTTTATATAATCTTGTCACTTCTATGGGTGAGGGTGCACTCCCTTCTTGCAGTTTGATTTGCACATATTGCAGTGTCTGCTTTTTTGGTCACATTAAAATCCTGGTTTGCATGATGGTCAGTGGGGGTGGGGGTTGTCAGTATGGTGGCACAGTGACGAATGTCTGCTGAAGATTTTATCTGGATGGTGCTGCTATATTAAGACTGGATTGAAGAGAACCTAAAAGAGGTGACTCGTCTTTCATGTCGTTCCTACAGGAGAGGTAAAGCAACCGAGTAATGTGATGCTTGTGAAACAAGATTGGCTAGGGCACACTAGAATGTGAAATTCCTTGTGTTCGTCAAGAAAGTGACAAGAAAGGTACTCAATTACACTGGAACTTAAGAGAGGGACTGGACAGTTAATGACGCTCGAGGAGCACGTTCAGAGTGGGCGGTCTGACTGCACAATGCTATAAATAATCCATGTGAAAAAAATGTTCAATCCGCACACTGCACCCTCTGGTGGCCAATACTGGTAATATCCTTTAAAGCAATCTCTTGTGTTAATATGTTCATGCATTGTACACATTTGATATAGGGAAAAATAATTCTACCTGTGTGTGTAGGTGAGAGAGAGAGACTTATTTTTACAACGGTTTATTTAACCCAAAATTAAAATCCAATGTGCAGTAAAAGAAAACTATTAAAATAAAGAAAGAAATAAAGATCTACACATATTTAAGTAAATACTGATCAATGTCTTTCATTTATTTGTAAAAATTAAAAGCTATTATAATTCCAAATTTGACCAGTCGGCAGAAGATCCTAAGCACACCAGAGTCTGCCATTTGTGTCACCTCGATTTTTCTGCTGATGTACACAGCCATTTTGCTCACATGGCTCTCTTCTTACAGTCTCTTGCCCCATTTATGTTTAATGTTCTTTTCTTTATGTCACCCATATCTGTTTGAAAAATGTAGAAAAGAGAAAAAAAAGGTTTATCCTAAGGAGGTTTATCCTGAGTCATCAGCGTGGACTTTTTAAAATTGTGTTTTAAAAAAGTCTACGATTTTTTCTAAAAAAGTCTAGATTTTTAAAAAAGTCTAAAACCTTCCTGAGCAGTAAAAGCCCCTTCCCTTCTAAAATACTGTACGTTATGAACAAACTGCTGGGTACTTCAATCCGTGCCCCTTTCTGACCTTGAAAGAGAGAGTTAGAGAGATTAGAGGACATTAGAAAGGTTACAATAAAAAAGTAATGTAGGTGTCACATGGAAGAACAGAACATCACAGGAGTGCCCAGATTAGAGAATACAAGTAAGATTTTTTTAAATATTGCACATGAATCAGACTTGACTGACAGCAGATTGTCTTTAACACTGCAGGTAATTGATCTGTGCATTTTTGCATACATCTGGCTATCATTTCACATCAGCCAGTTAGTGGGAATGTGGGCGAACAAAGTATCTCCTGAACATAAACATGAACATCATTTTTCTTAGTCTAGATACTAATGCTGTGTATATAAATATATAGACTGCCAATTAAATTGCACTGACTCTAATCACTTCTACGAATCAAATGAATCACTTCTTAAATTATTTCTTACCTGACTTGTTTAAGGATGGAATATTTGGCGATACCTCAAATTGTTGATAATGTTAGAAATAAGCACTTTGCCCCTGCTGCAGAATCTGATTCTTGTCATTTTTCCCTGTATGAAGGCGTGAGATTGAGGCCACTTTGGAGCGTTTGAAAAAACTGGAGAGAGACCTGAGCACTAAAGAACAGGAACTACAACAGCGAGAGCGTCGCCTCAAGATGTGGGAAAAGAAACTCATAGATCAGTCCAACACTCCAGTGAGTCCATTTTACTTCTATCTCATTTTAGCTTCCTTTCTTTTTATATATATAGTATTATGTTTCATACAATATAGACATCATTCTGCCTTTGTACTTTCATGTCATACTTTAATCCTTTCACAACAAAGTTTTACGAATATATATTCGCAGTTGTGCAATTTATATAAAGCTGCTACAAATTAATTTACTAGTCATTTTAGTAATCTTATATTCATATAAATTCATACAGACTGAAATTGGGCTAATGTTGAAAAACATAGAATAAATATAAAACATTATTTAAAAGAAAGTGAGGTATTGTGTTTAACCAGATACTACTGCACAAAAACATTAGAGGACCTACACCTTACTTTTACAGGAGCTTTTATGCCATCCTATTCAAATTTGGTCTGCCCCTTGTGCTATTCTCAAAAAGCTTTTTACAAAATCCTGTGTTTATGTGAATTCTTGTCCCCATCAGTTTAGTAGAGCATTTATAAGTGTTAACATTAAACTCTGGGGCACAGTTATTTAGTGTAAAGGGCCTCCTCCAACTGACTATTCTGACTATTGTCCAAAATTCATTGTTATGTGTTTGATTTTAAACATCTGTGGTAATCGTTAAAAAAGATGCACCTGAAGAGTTATTTTACAAATATAGTATACAGCTCGGGAATTATCAGTTTTTCTGCTTTTACTCTTTATAGTTATATGTTTGAGTAAAATTAACATTTTTTTATTCTATAAACTACAGACATGTTTCTAAAATTCCAAGCAAAAATTTTTTATTTATTTGCAGAAAATGAGACATGGTCAAAATAATGCAAAGAAAACAAGTTTATGGTCACTTAGAAACAACATCACTAATGTTTTAACTCGGAAGAGTTCCGAAATTAATATTTGGTGGAATAATCTTGATTTTTAATCACAGCTTTCATGCAACTTGGTATGCTTTCCACCGGTCTTTCATACTGCTTTTGGGTGACCGTATGCCTCTCCTGGTTCAAAAATTCAAGCAGGTTCGTTTGATGGCTTGTAACTATCCATCTTCCTCTTGATTACATTCCAGAGGTTTTCAATGGGGTTCAGTTCTGGAAATTGGACTGGCCTTGACAGGGTATTGATGTGGTGGTCCTTCATCCACACATTTATTGACCTAGCTGTGTGGCATGGAGCATTGTCCTGCTGGAAAAAGCAGTCCTCAGAGTTGGGGAACATTGCCAGAACAGAAGGAAGCAAGTGTATGTGGCATCTGGATAACATTGTATGTGGTTTGATTCATATGTCCTTTGCTAAGATGAACTTGCCCAATTCCAGTCTTTCAGAAGCATCTCCAGATCATCACCAATCTACGCCAAATTTTACAGTAGATGCAAGACAGTGGTTTGTGCACCTCTCCAGGTCTCCGTCTAACATTATACCACTAGGTCCTGGCAAAGCTGAAAATTGGACGCAGTCCTCTATAGTCCAATCCTTTTGGTCTTTTGCAAACTTCAGCCTGGCTTTTCATTGATGAAAGGCTTTTTCTAGCTTTCCATGACTTGAGCCCTGCCTTTAGGAGCCTATTACGAAATGTTCTTGCCGTAAACTTCACCCCTGCTGCCATTTGCCATTCCTTTTGTAGGTCACTTGATGTCTTTTTACGGTTGCTGACTGACATTCAAATAAGATGACGGTCATCCTGTTCAGTAATTTTTTACATCAGGAGTGGCATAATGTCACCCAAAAGACGCATGAAAAAATCCTGGATATTCCCTATTTTTATACTCTTCCTGAGTTTAAACATTAGTATTGTTGTTTCTAAATGAATATAAACTTGTTTTCTTTGCATTATTTGAGGCCTGAAAGCACTGCATCTTTTATATCATTTTGACCATTGCTCATTTTCTGCAAATAAATACTAAATTTTAGTTTGGACTTTCGGAGACCTGTTGTCAGTAGTTTATAGAATAAAAGAACAATGTTCATTTTACTTAAACATAAACCTATTAAAAGTAAAAGCAGATAATTTTTGCTGTGGTCTCTTAATTTTTTTCAAAGTTGTATAGTAACTGTTTAAACATGAAGTATACACAGATTGGGGTGCGACACGGGCACATTAGTAAGTGCTTCTTTAAAAGGAATTTAAATGCTAACTCTAAAAATATTTTCCATTAAATAATGGATAGCAGGGATGGCATGTTGTGAGAAGCCTTGCTTATGCAGCTCAACAATTCTTCCACGATCAGTGTGAATAATTGACAGAAAATGATATGGAATCCAAATATTTGTGCAGATTTTGGCTTTGAAAGACTATGGTCTTAAACGTTTGATCAGATGAAAAAATCATGTTTGAGTGTAAATGCAGTTTTTAAAAAATTGGCTGCTCAAAAGTTGATTTTCTTAATACTGTAAAACATGAAAGTAAATTTGAAAACTTTTTTTGTTTCAGCTTGGTAGTGGCTTGGCTAGGATTATTATTATGTTGTAGCATCATATATTTTCAGCTTTAATGTTACAGTAGATGATTTAACATTTGTTATAGGCTTTACATGTATACTGCTCAAAAAAATAAAGGGAACACTAAAAGAACACATCCTAGATCTAAATGAATAAAATATTTATTTAA
>JAOUQT010319153.1:0-14304 GCA_025769995.1 Xyliphius kryptos | reverse complement strand
ACCGATGGAGAGCATGCATGAAAGCTGTGATTAAAAATCATGCGTAATCCACCAAATATTGATTAAGTTAAAACATTTGTAATGTTGTTTCTAAATGAATAGGAACTTGTTTTCTTTGCGTTATTTAAGGTCTGAAAGCCATGCATATTTTTTTTCTTATTCTGACCACTTCTAATTTTCTGCAAATAAATACAACGTTTTTGCTTGGAGTTTCGGAGACATGTTGTCAGTAGTTTATAGAATAAAAGAAGAATGTTAATTTTAGTCAAACATATACCAATAAAAAGTAAAATCAGAGAAACTGATCATTTTGCAGTGGTCTCTTAATTTTTTTCAGAGCTGTTATATAAGCAATGGGGCACGGGAGGACATGCTCTATTGTGAATAAACCACGGAAAGCTCTCATAACACCTCCTTCCCGTGGCTTATTTACAATAATGCACAACCTTGAGGGCCTTATTGCTTTTTATAAATCTTACCAACATACTATATTAAAAATAAAACAAGCTTTGATTCATGAATGTGTTGCCTGAACAAAATCAGTAATAAACTCGTCCTCCGCAACGTAATCCATCCCGTTTTTTTAAGATTTCCAGTTTATTTAATAATCAAATACTACCATCTAGTGCCCAAATTACAAAACGCAGTTTACGAAAAAGAATATATTCTATATCGCACATTTATACAAATGTGAAGCGGTCAGATGTGTGGGTTATTGTGTGTACTTGGCTCAGCCAATCAGATTTAAGGACCGGAACTACCCGTTTTATAAATATATATAACAAACAGTACCGGTCAAAGGACACCCCCTTCCAGCTCTATTGTCTATTTCCTCCACTTACCATATAGATGGACTTTGTTTTTGTTTTCTGTGCTACTCCTGTTGAGAAGTAGCACAGAACAGGTATAATTTGGGTGGTGGATTGTTTCAGTTCTGCAATGACACTGATGTGCTGAGAGGGTTTTAGTTTAACAGTGCTGCTGTAGTTTCATTAAAATACCAGCGTGACACTGCTGGGATAGGAATAATGCACCACCCAAATGATAGCTGCTCTGTGGTGGTATTATAGGGGCCCTGACCTTTAGAGCAAAGTAAACTGGACATATACAGATGAACTAGAGTCTGTAATTGTAGAACTAGAAAGTCCATCTTAAAAAACTTAAAAAAATATAATGCACAAGAAGTGAAGCGCGAAAGGTTTGTGTCTAAACTTTTACTGGCACTGTGATGTATGTTAACATTTATATTTCTTTATGTTACTTGTTCTCAGGATACTAAAGACATTTGAAATGAAGAAGCAAAGGAAACGAAGTTTTCAGTTTACAAAAGGGAACAACAATGGCAATGTATCCAACCACACAGACCTAGATATCCTGCTCCGATCGCCCTCTCCATGTAGGCCCAACTTCTCCATGTCGCGAGACACGCTGACGTACGCCCAGTCACAGAAAATGGTAGAGGTTGAGCTGGATGGGCGGATCCACCGGATTAACATTTCTGACCCTCTGGCTGTTATCACAGAGGATGAGATGTTGGCTCAGGACTTGGCTGAGTGCAATAGCAACAAAGAGAACAGCGAGCAGGTTGATGGCGCCGCTCCACAGGGCCGCACTACCTCTGCACCCAAAGGCAAAAAGAGGGACGGCAAGCATGGTGGCAGGAGCAGGCGGTCCGGTGCCCAGCACTGTTCCAACCATCACCTGAGTTCAGCTCACCTCACTCAGCTCGAGGGTTCGCTTCCAAAGCCCAGCTTCCACAAGATAGACACCTTCACGCCCTCCGAGGCGCCGGAACTTCCTGTGGCCTACTACCGCTACGTGGAGAAGTCTAACGAGGAGCTGGAGACGGAGGCGGAGTATGACATGGATGAAGAAGATATGGCCTGGCTGGAGATGGTCAACCAGAAGCGGGTTTCTGACGGCCACGCCTCGGTCCCTCCCGACACGTTTGAGTTGTTAATCGACCGATTGGAGCGGGAGTCCATTCTGGAGTCCCGGAGCCAAGCCTTGTCCCAGAGCACCGTCGACGAGGACGCGTACTGCTGCGTGTGTCTGGACGATGAGTGTCTCAACAGTAATGTCATCCTGTTCTGTGACATCTGCAACCTGGCCGTGCACCAGGAGTGCTACGGGGTGCCCTACATCCCAGAAGGCCAGTGGCTGTGCCGGCGCTGCTTGCAGTCCCCGTCCCGGCCCGTGGACTGCGTCCTCTGTCCGAACCGGGGAGGAGCTTTTAAACAGACCAGCGACGGACGCTGGGCTCATGTCGTTTGTGCCATCTGGATCCCTGAAGTATGTTTCGCCAACACCGTGTTTCTGGAGCCTGTAGAGGGCGTGAATAACATTCCACCTGCAAGATGGAAACTCACCTGCTACCTGTGTAAGCTGAAAGGACGAGGGGCGTCTATTCAGTGCCACAAGGCTAACTGCTACCGAGCGTTTCACGTCACGTGCGCTCAACGGGCCGGGCTGTTCATGAAGATCGACCCGGTACGAGAGACGGGAACCAACGGCACCACGTTCACCGTGAAGAAGACTGCGTTCTGTGGTAATCACTCTCCTCCCGAGATGGAAGGAGGACCCGGCGAGGAGGATGGAGGCTTTGTGGGGAGTAGGGGAAACCGGGGTCAAAGATCTTACACACTCGGACCCATGTTGCTCCACAACGAAAATGGAGACAAAAAAGGAGCAGGATCACCGCAGAAAAAAAAGACAAGGAAGAGTGCTGATGGGGTGTCTAGGAAAACGGGAGTACCGCTCCTGCTGGTGCCACAGATTCCATCCTACAGGTAAGCGCATCCACCCAAAGAGAACCTGATGGAAGTGAGAGCGTGGTACAACCGATGGCTTTGCTTTTCAACAGGCTGAACAAGATTTGCACAGGTGTGTCCGTACAGAGGAAGAACCAGTTCATGCAGAGGCTTCATAATTACTGGCTGCTGAAACGGCATTCCCGTAATGGCGTTCCTCTGATCCGCCGGCTCCACTCGCACATACAGGCTCAGAAGACTGACCAGGTCATTAAATCCTAAACTTTAAAATTCACATCCCGTCATACGTTGTGGAGATGTGGTCCTGATGTTGATGACTGTGGATGAGACGATTACAAATTATTTTGATCGTATGATTATCGTCGAAAAAATGATCACGATTATAATGTACCTAGCCGACCTGCGCATAATTGAGCCCTTTCCTGGTATAACGTTTCCGGTCTCATTTCTGCCTCGGCATCGTAAAGTATCCCATGGTTTGCCAGGAACAAAAAGGATTAAGGCTTTGTCATGCGTATCCCATGGTTCAGCAGAGAAAAGGGGGTGGTGTTTCTTCATGCGCATCCCATGATGTGCAGGGAAAAGTGATGGGGCTTTGTCGTGTGTATCCAATGGTTTGCAGGGAGAAAGGTGGGTGGGGCTTCGTCATGCGTATCCCATGGTTCAGCAGAGAAAAGGGGGTGGGGCTTCATCTTGTGTATCCCATGGTTCGGCAGAGAAATGGGGGGTGGGGCTCCGTCATGCGTATCCCATGAGATGCAGGGAAAAGTGGTGGGGCTTTGTTGTGTGTGTCCTATAGTTCGCAGGGAGAAAGGGGGTGGGGCTACGTTGTGCAGATTCCATGGTTTGGGGACTTGGTTGATATAAAGATAATTACCTTTAGCCAAAAAGTGCAGAGAAATCACTAAAACAATGCTTTGTTTCTTATATTTGTTATTTATGTCATGTGAACACAAAATATGTGTCCCTACATTTTCATACTCAAGTGGGGGGAGGGGGGGGTTTCTGAAAAGGACAAATTAAATAGACACGTGTGCTGCAAGTGGAACTTTATTTTTGTTCCGTGTGAGTTGCACCACTTGGTCTAAAGGTTCCGACTACCAGCATTAAACATGTTTTTTTGATATATGTCGTCATGACGATGGTGAGGCGTGCTTATGATAATTGCAAATTCAGGTAATCCTCTCATCCCTACTGATGAACATGACACTTCAAGTTCCACTGTGGTCTGATGCCATGCTGGGGCTTTTTATTTATTAATATTTTTTTAATATACATGTTTTTAGAAGGAACCCGATGCCAAGGTACAGGCGGTAAGGGAGGAGCTGAAATATTGGCAGAAGCTTCGGCAGGACCTGGAGAAGGCTCGCCTCCTGATCGAACTCATCCGTAAGAGGGAGAGGCTCAAACGGGAACAGGTGCTCATCTATGCAAAACACTTAAATAAGAACAGTCGCTCTGTGGTGTGGGTGATCCGTCTTTCTCGTGGGGGCATATTAGCCCCTGTTCAGTGGCAGAAATAATTTTTTTTTCAAAGAACAAATCACAGCAGGACTTCAAAACAGTGTGACTGAAATGTTGGGCTTCAGAGAGACACTGACACTCTGAAAAGTTCTTTTTATACCCAATCATGTTGTCAGTTGACCTAATTGGTTTTCCAGTTGTTCCTTATATGCTTAATTTCCGTTTTCCAGCCATTTATTGCTACTTGTCCCAACTTTTTTGGGATTTTGTTGACACTGAAAGTTAGAATCAACATATTTCTCCTTTAAAATGTTACATTTACTCAGATAAAACTTCTGATCTGTCAACTATGTTCTATTACAAATAAAATATTGACATTTGCCATCTCCACATCATCGCATTGTTTTTATTTACATTTTGTTTAGTGTCCCAACTTTTTTGGAATCCAGTTTGTAACTATTTTTGATCTAAATTAATAATAACAATTTTTTTTATGCGCACTTACCAATGTGGGATCATTTGTGATCTTTGGGTCATTTGTGCATTGGGGTCCCACTGTTCACTGAATTACTGCAGCCCAAAACATCGCTCCTTTTTGTCATTTTGCACATTCAGTTCATCTGCTTAAACATCTTGGCTTGTTGTCCATCATCTACGTTTATGTATGACCTATTTACACACCCAGAAGACCGCAGGGCCTCGCTAAATTTAAGTCTTTTAAGCCCTATTCCTTCAATTCACAAGTTAGGAACTTGTACTGTATTTAAGGTTCTGAACATTTAATATAGTGGTCAGTACATATAAGGTAATTATTCAAAATTTTGTATTTTATGGCTGTAATAAAAGGTTTTGCCGTAGTCCAGTCACCAGATGACACAAACTTCATAATGTTAATGATATTGATTTCCCTATGTCTTTTTTTTTTTCCCAAAACCAGATAAAACTGCAGCAGATGACTTTAGAGCTGCAGCTGACGCCGGTTCTGGTTTTGCTCCGGTCCACACTTGAGCAGCTGCAGGAGAAGGACACTGCCTGTATCTTTGTCTCACCTGTCAACTTAAGTGAGGTAGGAGCGCACATACATGTTAAAGTTCAGAAAACCATAATCAGGAGAGCTCTGAACAAAAACTGGTGTGCATGGCAACAAAAATAACTGTACTCGGGTCGAGGTGGGGTTCCCCATGCCCATACAGGGGAGAATGTCTTGGGCAAATACACCCAGGAGAGGGCGCCAAACCATCGCTGGACACATGCTCACACAAACACACACCATTTGGGTCAATCTAGAGCATAGAGTTTACCTTGCATTCATGTGTTTGGACTGTGGGAGGAAACTGAAAAACCCGGAGAAAACCACGCGGGGAGTGCATGGGGAGAACATGGAAATGCCAGGAATCCACAGCGCTGAGAGGCGGATGGGCTAACCACTGAGCCACAGTGACACCCTCTACATTTGGTCATTTACATTTGGTCATTTAGCAGACGCTTTTATCCAAAGCGACTTACAAGTATCCCAACTTCACAGTTGGGGTCAGAACACAGGGTTGATACATAATCCCTGGAGCAATGAGGGTTAAGGGTCTTGCTCAAGGACCCACATTGATAACTTCAGTGGACCTGGGATTTCAACCCCCAACCCTTAGATTGCTAGCTCAACACCCTAACCACTGAGCTACCACACCCTCTATATCTATAATTTATAATCTTAACATCTACATGTTATAAAAAACAGAAGTAAAATGGTATATAATTAAAAAAAAAGAATAAATAAAATTTTAAAAACAAACATTAAATTAAAAGATAAATCAATAATAAATATTCATTGAAATAAAAATAAAAAAGGGGTAGAGTGGGGGTGGAAAAGGAACTCATTTTGTCAAATAGAGGTCATAGACTGAAGCTGATTAAAATAAGAAAGAAAAGAATTCCACTTCGAAGTGTTTCTTTTTAAAGTGGATACTATTTTTTCATTTAAAAAAAAAAATCACATCATGGAGCCACATTAAAATTGTGGGTGGTTTTGAGGATTTCCAAAACGGAAGTATGCGTCACTTGCCAACAATGATGAAGCAATAATATCCGACTGGGCAATGACCGAGTGAATGACGGTGTGAGGAGAGCTCAAAAATTGCAAAAATGGAACAGATTTGGATTGTGGCACCAATAATTTTTGACACTGTATCTTTAAATGTTTTAATCAGTGTGTTATCGTCTTGCGGGATACAAATAGCGAAGGCTTTTAACCCAGGCTTTTTACTTTGTCTCCTGAAGGTCCCAGACTATCTAGAATTTGTTTCTGAACCCATGGATTTCTCTACAATGCGCGAGAAGCTGGAAGCACATAGGTATAACTCGGTGGCTGATCTGGAAACTGACTTTAACTTGATGGTGTCTAACTGTCTGAAGTACAACTCCAACGACACAGTGTTTCACAAAGCCGCCATGCAACTCCAGGAGGTGGGGAGCACCATCCTGCGAAATGCTAAACGGCAGGCTGGTTCAACCGGCTTGGATCTGGCAACCGGCATGCATCTACCAGACTCTGCCAACAAGTCCAGCCAGTCCTGTTGGGATGAGGGTGAGTGGACATGAGACTGTGACGATTAATCATTCTTGCAGTTAATCGCAATTCATTTACTGAAAGAGAACCTTAACAGGGTCATGATAATATTTAAAAAAACAACAACAACAAGAAAAAACTTTTATGCCAGTCACTGGAATTTTAGACCAAGAAAACATTGAAATTACACTTGCTGCACACTTATCTGTTTGTTCCTGGCGCTTTTTAAAAAACAATTATAATAATTTTGTAATAAAGCAATAAGGTAAGAGAGTGGGTGGCTTTATTGTGAATACATTGATTCACAATCAGTGTTGCTTCCTAACTGGACAGGTTGATTTCACAGAAGTGTGGTTGACTTGGAGACACGTGTTGTTTAAGTGTTTCCTATATTTTTTGAGCAGTATATATATAAAGTTATTCTGTATACTTATTTGATCTATTTTTATATATATCCCACATGAGTCGCAGCAAGACTTTGTGAGATTGTTGTCCATCTTAATGAATTGTTCCTTATTCTGCTTTATACAGTGGACATGTTTCTGGACCCTGGGAACAGATCACACCTCACTCCAGAGGAGCAGCTTAAGGCACTCCTGGATAAACTGGACATGGTGACGTCCATGGGAACCAGCGGAGGCCGAACTAAACGGATACGACTCCTGCGGCGGGAGATCAACAGCATCCGGCATAAGCTGAGCCAACAGAGGAGAACCTCCGCTCTGCTCAATGGCAGCATCAAGGGAGAGGAGAAGGGGGAGGTGAAGGGGCGGGAGGAGAAAATGAATTACACAACTATTCCAGGTGTGAGAATGTTTCAGATCTTTTTTTTTTTTAAGAAGTTCTGTTTCATTTATTTGATGTGTATCATCAAAGTTCTACTTTGGGATTCTTTCTCCAGGTTCAAAAAAAGGCACATCTCAAAAGGCTCAGGAGCCAACGTGTCCGACCTCCTCTCCGTTACCGGGGGATGCCCCCCCAATCTTCTGCCTGGAGACAGGTGGGACAACCACCCACGGTCAGTTTAATAAACAACCGGGGAGCAGGTGCAGAGGGAAAAAAGGCAAAGACCGTGGTTCTCGTAAGCCTCCAGGTCAGACGGTACCGGACAATGAAAGCCGGCACGCACAGGAAGGACATGCTGTGGGTGGAAGTCCACAGAAGGGAACGTTTAATGGTGTTCCCTCTCCAGACACCTCTTCTGTTCCAGACAATGTTGGGGTGGGTCGTCGCACGTCCATCCTGTTTAAGAAAGCAAAAAACGGAGCACGGTCATCTAAATGCAAAACCCTTACCCTCCAAAACCGAGTGAAAGCTGGCAACCCAACAACCCCGTCTGAGACGAGCTCCCAGTCGAGCTCAACGTGCGCAGCATCCAATCTGAAGAGCAGCATCCAACCGATTTCGTCACATCATCTGCGCTCCAGAGGCCCCAGTTATAACTCTGACAGTGAGGTGGACATCTTCAATGTCCTCTGCAAAGAGAACGGTAACCATTCGTGGCTTTCATAGTAGCAGTCACTAGTTTGGACACACCCACTTTTTTGTTCCATTATAGATGGATTTTGTAGTTTTACAATTACAGACTGTAGTCCATCTGTTTGTGAAATACAGTACATACAAAACCCTCTCAGTGCATCAGTGTCACTGCAGAACTGACAAAAACAATTCAGCACCCAAATGATAACTGTTCTGTGATGCTCCTGACCGAATGGTAAACAGGGAACTAACAGGGGGCGAAAAAAAACAAGAACACAGATGGACTTCAGTCTGTACAAAGATATGGTTTGTGAAGAAATGCACAATGGGGTAAGAAGGGGCGTGTTCAAACTTTTGGCTGGTACTGTATATATGCAGTAGTGTCATGGTTGACCTTCTGTCACCTAAATGTCACAGTCTGATTTGTATTCCAGGTTTAACTAACAGGCTTAAAAAGCAGCGGGATAGTTCACCAGAGTCAGAAAGTTCTCCAGTGCATTCAAACCTCAGGTAGGTGGGCGTCGTGTGATCGCTAACACTGCCGTAAAATGTTCTGAGACGATAAAGTCATTTGGTGATCTTTCCATCAGCAGTTCGTCTCCACCGAAACGAAGTCGGGGCAAACCAGCGTTAAGTAAAGTTCCAGTTGAAAAGGAGGAAATTGCTGAGCCTGAAGCAGGTACAAAATTGAAAGAATCTTTAGAATAAAAGACTGTGAAGTGTTGATTGATAATTTTGTGTGTTTTTCCAATGTATAGACGATTCCCGAAAGGATTACAGTCTGGAGCCTCTGAGCTTGGTTTGGGCGAAATGCAGGGGTTATCCTTCATATCCTGCAATGGTAAGAAGCTGAGATCAGACAGTAGCGTCCTATAACGGCAGGAACTTCTGAAATGGCAGCCGAAGAACTTTTAGGTGTTTATGAAAATGAAGCAAACTGATGTTATAAAATGAATGGCACACAGGTAGAGTGGAGAAAAAGAATTTCAATCGCTGGACGCCAAGCGCCCCGCATCTTCCACTTACTCTACCTGTGCACCAATCCCTAAATGCCAAGCGCCCCATGTTTTCCCCTCCACTTTACCCGTGTGCCAAGCGCTAGATGCTAAGCACCCCGCGCCTTCCCCTTCACATTATCCGTCTGCCAATCACTTAATGCCATGCGCCCCATGTCTTCCCCTCCACTTTACCTGTGCGCCAAACGCTAGATGCTAAGTTTCTTGCATGGGTGTAGTGGAGAGGAAAACACATGGTGCTTGGCATGAAGCGATTGACCCACGGATAATGTGAAGGGGAAATCGCTAGATGCCAAGCCCCCCGCATATTTCCCTCCTCTCTACCCATGTGCTAATCGCTTTATGCCAAGTGCCCCATGTCTTCCTCTCCACTTTAACTGTGCGACAATCGCTGAACACCAAGCGCCCCATGTCTTCATCTCCACTATACAAGTGCGCCAATCGCTAGATGCCATGCACCCTGTGTCTTTCCTTCCACTCTACCCGTGCGCCAATCGCCATAGCAATGACACACACCAAGCGCCTTGTACACACAAAATAGTTAAATCAGAATGAAAATAATGCATACAAAAACATGCACGTATAATTTGTCAATTTCAGAGCATTCGGTAAAAACCTTTTGAAGATTTAAGATTCAGAGCACATTCATTTTTGTATAATCTATTTAAAAAAATTATTTACCACCCTTAGTCTTTAGGTGCCAATGAAGTAACTCTCAAAACACTTTAAATTCTGCAGATCGTAGATCCGGACATGCCCAAAGAGGGAATCCTTCACAATGGCATTCCGATTCCTGTGCCACCCAAAGAGGTGCTGAAGCTGGGGAAGCGGAGACAGATGGAAACTGAGGAGAAACTTTTCCTCGTGCTTTTCTTTGATACAAAGAGAACCTGGTAAGTGTTACATCAGTGATGCAATGAATTAAATAAATCTAGAGGTCAGCTGATTTGACTTAATCCCACTGTCTCGACTCTGGTAGGATTGTTGATGCCAGATGGGTTGTTAGGCTATCAATCTCTAGGTTGGGGGTTAAAATCCTGTGTCCACTGAAGTTACCAATGTGGGTCCTTGAGAAAACCCTTGAACCTCATTATAGAACCGGTATTTTCGGTCCTTAAATCTGATTGGCTGAGCCGCTTGTCCAGCCATGACATTATTCACAATAACACGATAAAAATTTTATCTACAAAAATACAGAAAGCTCAAGTGCATTATTACTTTGTCGTGATTTATTCACAATAATGTACATGCTCTCATAACTTATTGCTTTATTGTGATATTCATGATGCGTTAACTGCTTTCCAAAGATTGAAAAGTTTTCATGTAAGGTTCCTGTCATCGTGTCAAACAGGCAGTGGCTTCCTCTGGGAAAGCTGCATCCGATGGGAAGCGATGACACCGTGGATAAACTGCGTCTCATGGAGGGCAAGAAACCAAACGTGAGGAAGTCCGTGCACATGGCATACGACCGTGCGATGACGCACCTCAGCCACGTACGGGAAAATGTCAACTTTAACCCTCCCACCTTCATTTAAGGTTGTACGATCAGGATGGAAAGGACCGTGGGGGGGGGGGGTTGATGGAGTAAAATGTTATTAGGCTTTTAATGAAGGATTGGAAACAAGGCGTTAAAGTCTATAGGATGTTTTAGACTTATTTATATTAATGTATTTTATTTTGCATCAACATTCAACAGCGTTCACTCTTCACACGACCCCCTCCCCACACACACACCACCACCAGCACTGCGAAATGTTCCCGAGGATTTTATTTCACAAAAAAACTGCTGTCCACATCCAGCTTTGAGTGTTGAACCCATGCACATTTGGGCGCTTCATGCATCTGATATCTGTTCACACACTACAATTTACAATATCAGGGCAATTTGAAGCAGTCAATTCACCTTGAATCCATTTTATTTTTGGACTGTGGGTGAAAAGCGGAGAACCCGGAGGAAATCCACACGAACACGGGGAGAACATAAGAACTCCACCCAGATGGGGATTCGAACTTGGAACCCTAGTGCTGACAGAACATGGTAACTGTTGGCTTTTCACAAACACTATTGCTATTCTAACTTAGATTTTCTAGTTGTAATGACCCTCATGTGAGCCCTGGACATTAACATTAAGAATAAATGCAGGTAACATGACAAACACACTGCCCAATCAAAACAAGTTTCATTAAACCGACTTGAGCGTTGATGACCTCACATATTCTCTGTGGCGTCGTCTCCACGCGCTTCTGCAATCACTACAGTCTATTCCAGCTGCATTCATTTTCCCCTGAGATCTCCTCATGTACATCCCAAAGATCCATGTGTGAGGAAAAACATCCACGCCTCCGTCCACTCGGTCACTATGTGAACCTGAAGAGTGTCCTCGGGTTCAGAACACATCCGTTAATAGAAGAACCTGGGGGTTCAGTAGATTTAGGTCAGCTGACCTCATGTTGCTGATCCCAGACCTAAGCAACTGCAGCGACCGTAATCCGTTACATCCAGGGGTGGCATTGTTTTGGTCAGACTGTGTATAACACAAACTCCAACATGAACCCAAGTTTGAGGGAATGCGGCTTCGTCAGTTTCATCAGCGAGCGATGAGGAAGGAAATCTCTTCATGCTGCTGTTTGCACTTAGTGGGGTTTTTTTTTTTTGGGGGGGGGGGGGCGGTAATAAATCTCACCATTTTTGTGACTTCATTTCTGGGTAATGGTGTTCAATATTTTTATTTTTTTTAAGATGTTCCGCCATCTCCATGTTCCTTTCTCGCAGCGCGGCGGTCGGCGGTATGTTCTCGGCGCCGGACAGACCTTACCATTGTACATATTCGAGCATGTCGGTAGACCGTATGTAGATGTGATTTTGAACTTAAAAATGTAAATCAGCACCAAGAAAGATTTGTACATTTCATTTTAAATTATATTGTGTGGTTACAGAACATTTATTTAATAGTGATAACAGATCAATTTAACAACGCAGAGAAACTAGTAGCACTGCCCCTTAGTTTCCAGGAGAAAAAGAACGTAGTTTCACAGACTCTGTGTACAACAAAACCGAACGTGCTTTTTTTTTTTTTTTTTTTAAATCCTGTAACTAGATTTCCAAAAACTATTAAATGAAGGGAAATAAAAGGTTTTGTTCCAAATGATTTCCAAATGACTTTATTTATTTATTTTTTTGTCTAAAGATTTACTTTCCGCCGTTTCACTTCCCATCCACCAACATTTACAGATGCAGACAAAAATGTTGCCACTTTTTACTCCACTTATTCTTGCTCTTCTTATTTTTACTCTCACAGATTTTTGATCAGTTTTTTAACCAGCAGCTCTTAACGTACAACTTTTCGGTCATATCGTAGTACCCCTAGCCACTTGGGTTGCTTGTGCTTTTTGGAGCAATATGGTGAGCGGTTTATGTGCCATGCCCCTTGTTCTCAGCTTTTTCATTTCACAAAGTTTCATTTCACAAAGCTTTATCAGATTTTTTTTCATTTCAAACAGCTTTACACCTCTTCTTTGCTTTTTTTTTTTTTTTTTTTTTTTATCCATGTGCCCTTTTCAATCCAACTTTTTGAAGTTTGTTCATGAACTATTTTATTTTACCGAAAATAAAAAACATTTATTGTCCTGCAGCTTGTAACGAACAATGTTAAAATTTAGCAGTATCGTACTACCCATAGCCACTTGGGTTGCTTGTGCTTTCTGGAGCATTATTGTGGTCAGTGTTCATGTTCCCCCTTTAATAATTTATTTCATTTTTGTTATCAGTTCCACTTCCTGTAAAGATGGACTTTGTAGTTCGACAATTACAGACTGTAGTCCATCTGTTTGTGGCCCACAGTACATACTGTGTACTCTGTTCTAATGGTCAGGACCCCAACAGTAGCACCACAGAGTGGGTAGTACTTGGTGGGTGCATTAGTTTTATCCCAGCAGTGTCACTAAGGTGTTTAAATGAAACTACTGCTGCACTAAAACCCCCCTCAGTGCATCAGTGTCACTGCAGAACTGAAACAATCCACCACCCAAATGATACCTGTTCTGTGATGCTGCTGACCGATAGAGACCAGAGAACTAACAACAAAAAGAGGAGTCTGCAATTTTAAAGGCCGTTTGGAAAATTCTCGCCTACTGCATTTTCGGACATACTGGACATTCTCACAGTGGAGTAGTACGCAGTGAGTGATTTCGGACGCAGTCATAGGCTCACTATAGCATTGTCGCTATGCCAGCTGGGAAAGACATTTGCTTTCCCTACTTTCTAATGAATAATGTTTTTATAATACATACAGTAACTGACTATACCACACACCGCTGAGCCCTTCACAATCGTCTCAATGTGATTTACATTATTTAAATTAATGTTCCATAAATGTAAATGCAGTTTAATATAAACAGCGAGCCGATTCCTGATGAGCACTTATGCTGTTGCGGCTGTTGTTTATAAACTGTTTTGTAATTTGGCCACTAGATGGCATTTTATAAGTGTAAGAAAACTGTAACTCAGATCATGGTTAACATTAAGAACCGGACTAGATCACGTTAATACCTATCTATTTATTAAAGCATTTGATTTTAATAAACATATTTATGAACCAAACCCCTTTTTTTATTAAAGTGTGGTTATAAGTGTTTTAGAAATTCAATATTGTGATTTCTTCACAATAACGCCACCTACTTATACTTTATTGCTTTTATATATCAGATTCACTGGGTTTAAGTCTTACAGTTACCGTCTGAGGTTGCCAGACGTGTAAAAGGCAAACCCATTGTGCTATTAGTTTAGAAAATTGATGTCTCTTTTATGCGTGGCTGATATGATGACACTACTGACAATCCCTTTAAAAACAATCTCAATGTTTATCACACGTTCCGCATTATCTTGAACAAAGCATTCCGAAATATACTGCTCAAAAAAATAAAGGGAACACTAAAAGAACACATCCTAGATCTAAATGAATAAAATATTTAATTAAAAGATATATTCAGTTGAAAATCTTTATTTAGTAGACAG
>JAOUQT010319144.1:0-14304 GCA_025769995.1 Xyliphius kryptos | reverse complement strand
TCTAGATCCCGCCCACCCGTTAAAATCGAACGTGAGAAATTTTTAGACGCGAGGGGGCGATAGAGAGAAGCGTAAGCGAAAAAATGAGAACTGCAAGCGAAAAAATGAGAAGTGTAAGCGAAAAAATGAGAACCGCAAGCGAAAAAATGTGCAACGAAAACAATAGTCATTTTTTGCTTACGAATTCTGTTTTTAAGTTCTCAAAACTTTTGGACCTCTTCTGACACCATACTCCAGTTTCCTCCCACATTCCAAAGACAGGCTGATGAATACCATTTGCCCCACCTCTTTATTGTACTGTATAATTTGTAAGATATGTGAGAGGTGGGTAGGATTAAGGACCGAAGACGGGATTTATTACCAACAGGAACATCTTTAGTCACATTGTTCTTACACTACATTCATCCACTTAATCCTCTACAAGAGTCGTTGGGGGTTCCCTAAAATAGACGCACACCCAGGACAGGGCGCCTATCTATCGCTGGGCACACTCACTCACACACACAGACTATATGGGGCCAATTTAAAGCATTCAATATACCTTGAATCCATGTTTTTGGACTGGGAGGAAACCCACTGGAAACTCAAGTGGACACGGGGAGGACATGGAAACACCTAGAATGGGATTCAAACCGAGAATCCTCAGCGCTGAGAGGCGAACATGCTAACCCTAAGCCACCGTGCCACCCCCACGATGCCCCTGCTTGTTTCTGTTATTCTTATGCGTTGATGCTCCAATTGTAAGAAGGCGCGTGCCTCGAATCGGTGTATATGAGTACAAACTGGGGTTTACAGGAGCTGCTGTGACATAGTGGGCCGTTCTTACGAGATTGGATCACGTTACGTTATGTGTCGGTTACATCGTGTGTCTCTCACAGCTTTTATTGATTCAAGCTTCTCGCATCTCCATGTACTTCTGTAGGCGCTCATGTGTGACCGTTTGAGTCGGCGTAGGCTTTCTTCATCTCCCCGTCATTTAAGCTGGGCTTCAAATCAGGAGGGAGTTGTTCCGTACATACCTCCGCGTGCACACAAGCACATACACAACATCTGTCACAACATACAGTCGTGAAACTCGTTGGTTTTTTTATCAGTTTCCTGGCGCTAATGAAGTTGTCAGGTTTGCTTTTGTAGGAATGAACCTTGTAGCACAGCACTGTTCATGTATCTGTACATTCCGTTTTGCAGGGTACAATCATGTTCGGTTGGATCACAAAATGATCATATAGATCAGCCTGAATAAATGAGGGAGATTTAAATATTGGCAGATGCTTTGCAGCGCCACTCCCACCTGATACTATAGAGTGTGGATGTGGCTGACTGTCTGCGACAGATTGGAGGTCATTGGTAACTGAAGACATTCTGGCTGAGTTCCAAGCCGCTCCAGTTGTGGAAGATCAGGGTCACAGCAGTAATGCACAGGTTAGAACACGGAAGAGACAACGTTAAAAAACAGCCTTTTACAAATCACTGAATCCCTTTGATCTATTCTCAGTATCTTTATAAAAAGTGTATTATTTACCGTTATTTTTTGTACCTTAATGGATTTGCTGCAAAATATTCATCTTAGGGCAGCACGGTGGCTTACTGGTTAGCATGTTTGCCTCTCAGCGCTGGGGATTCCAGGTCCAAATCCCGGTCTGGATGAAGTTTTCATGTTCTCCCCGTTTTCTCTGGGTTCTCCAGTTTCCTCCCACATCCAAAAAACATGAATTCCAGGTAATATTGAATGCTCTAAATTGCCCTGTATAGTGTGTGTTTCAGTGTGTTTGTGTGAGTGAGTGTGTGCCCAGCGATGGATTGGCGCCCAGTCCTGGGTGTATCTGCCCCGCGTCCGAGATGTTCTCCTCTGGATGGGCATGGGGAACCCCACCGCGATCCTAGTAGAGGAATAAGCAGAAGGTAATGGATGAATGGATATTCATTTTATGTTAATACGTTGAGTGGTGTTGTGAGTGGTTGGCATGGTCACCTCTCAGTGCTGGGGAACCAGGTTCAAGTTTGCATATTCTCCCCATCCGTGTTCATATGGGTTTCCTCCAGGTTCTCCTTTTCCCCCCCACAGTCCAAAAGCATGGATTCAGAAATTGTCTGGTGTAAATTGCCTCTTTATACTTTTTTTCTCTCCATGTTACATACATAAAGTCTTTCCCCCCCCCCAAAGAAAACACCAAAAGGTGACCAATTACCCGAAAATTAAATAGTATATTGATATAAGCAAAAGCCAAGGGCTGTCGGTGACCCTCACATCACACTGGCCTGAGCCTTGCAGCTGTCACGCTTTAGGCGGCATTCAAACATAGTGGCTGCGGAGCACAGAGCAGATCCCAAACTCGATTTAGGATCAACTCGAATGTCTGTGTTTATGCATACATTCACATTTACATTTAGTCGTATAGCAGACACTTTTATCCAAAGCGACTTACAACACAAGTCAGTAGTTTAAGAAAATACAGCTAAACTGTAGTACCATCAACCCTGCGCATTACTCTGATTTTATTTTTTACATTTTTTTTATGGCAAGTGTCTGTGGAAGAGGTGTGTTTTGGAAAGTGTCTTGAAAATGTTAAGTTACTCAGCCTTACGGATGTTGTTAGGAAGGTCGTTCCACCATTTAGCGGTGGCGAATGAAATGGAGTGAGAATTAGCGCCTCGGTGAGTTTGAATCACCAGGCGACATTCATCACTTGAGCGCAGTGAACCAGTTTAAGTGTATTTAGTAAAGATGGACTGAAGGTAAGAAACAGAGACTGTCCTGTAGGCCAGAGTCAGAACCTTGTACTGAATGGAGCAGCTACAGGAAGCCAATGGAGCGAGATCACTAATGGAGTGACATGAGTTCACTTTGGCTGATTAAAGACGGGTCGGCCTGCAGCTTTTTGAAACAATTGTAGAGGTCTGATTGTTGAAGTTAGGAGACCAGCAAACAGACTGTAAGAAAAAACATGTGCCCTACTAAAAGAGGAGGGTCCGAGTACTGAGCCCTGAGGGACTCCAGTAACTACTTGGTGTGGGGTCGAAAGATCCCCATCCCAAGACACTTGAAGGGTCCTACCTGTTAGATAGAACCAGAACCATTCAAGTGTTGTACCAGCATAGCAGTAAGAGTAGCGCCATCTGGAGTATGAAGTGGCGCTGGGGAATTACAGACCCAACTGCTGGACAGAACATTAAAAGGATGGAGTTCATTAAAACAATAACACTTAAGGAAATTTACAAATACCTTAAGCTACTCCCACTACAGCACATAAGGTACAATAAGGGAACGTGTGCCAACAACCAAAACCATTTTAAAATAAAAGCCTTAATTTCAACCACACACTCATTCCACTGTACCTACTAAAATATGCAAATGGAAGCTAAAGAAAAGAAAAGGCACATATGACACGGTGGATAAGTGGTTAGCGGATGCCACGGTGCTGAGGTATCCACAGCTGGCGAACCACACACTCCAGGGGGCAGGAGTTACGGTCACTAAGGGCAATTTTGCTTACACCTTACAGATCCTTCCTTCAATGCAGAGCCGTCATACATGATCAGATGCCCTTCATTAGCATAAGATGCATTACGCTGTGCTACTGTGGGAAAGGTCCTCATTTTAGAGGCAGTCCTGGGCCTGTGGTCAATTCCCAGTCCCGCAAAGTACTATGGCTGAAAAACCTTTGGGAAAGGCATCTAATCCCAAGCCCAATTAATTCCCGGGCGCTGTATAAAGGGCTGTCCTCTCCTCTGGGCTCGTGTGCGCACTTCACTCAGTGTGTGTTTGTGTGTGTTCTGCAGTTTAATGTGTTGGACAAATTTCTTCTGTGTGTAAGTACAGTAGGCAAAATGGACCATCTACCCGCGATGTCAGACCCGGGGCCGTACATCACAGCACGCGGCATCTGGAATGCAGTTGTGCTGCAGGCTCATCTCCACACCGACGCGTGTTTAATAATCCAGCACCGAACAATTAATGATGGGACATTAAATATGCTCCATGCAAATCAGATCCATCTTTGCGGTTCCAGCAGCAATTATGAAGTTGTGTTGCATAACCAGAAAATAACTGCCAATAAATTCCTTAAGTTCACGGAGAAGCAATGTCGAAGCATTAACACTCCTAGAAATGTCCTTTTGAACTAATCCTTAACACCGATTAGCCGTCACAAAGCTTGTCAACTCTTCCAAATTAAAAGGGCAAAATAATCAGGAAGGTGTTGCTCAGATCACGTAGCGTTTAATTGCTGAGCAGAACTTATACAAACAAGCAACTAGGGCTAAACCAGATGGTGAAGGAGACTGCGTTCATTGTACTGTTGGTCTCCAAGTCTTTAAGGTTTGTCTGTGGTAGTGCACTCGATGTTATTATAATTAACAGCTTCCTTGAGGCTAATTGGGTATAAATGCTGCACACTGATTAAAGTTTCCAGCAGTAATTTAGGTGAGACCTGCTCAAGATTGTAAACTGTCACGTACATATCATTCTGTGACTAATAGTTGCCTCAGAAACAGCTTATTTTAAACTTTATTTTGTTATCGTAACTTTGAAAGACAAATCAGGATATATTCTTGGAAAAAAAAGAGTGGGGAGAAGTTAGAACTTTCAATCCTTATGTTTACAATATTTTTTTTCTCAACTTTAGGGTCATACATTCCATTTGTTGAATCTTTTTAAATATTTCTGTCCATTGGGTTACTGTTGGGGGTGCCAGTTGAAACCATTTACTTGCAATAGCTTTTTTGCTGGGGAGAAACAGCCTTTTGATTATAAAATGTAAAGATACAGCGCTCTATAACTTGGCGCAGCCGCGGTGAGTCCCAGTTGCAGCTTCACTTGAAGCTAATATTGTTCTCAGCGCTTAGCATGTTAAAACTCAGAGAATTGAGTTTTAAGTGCTGGGATGTATCTAATGAAGGTAGTTGCGCGATAGTTAACAGCACATCTCCAGGTCGACACAAGCAGCTCAGAATTGTGTCGGTCAAAGAGGATGGGGGGGCGCATGCAGTAAGTCACCCTGCTTCCTTTTCAACATAAAAGCCGCTGACGTTGTAGATATTAAGCGAATCCAGAGGGCCATAAACTACTTGCTGCGAGCTGCTGGAGTGAACATGGGCTCGCTCTAGTGTGTTAGCATGGTTAGCGCATCTGCATGATGACCAGATTAGACTTTTTGACTTTTTAGAAGATGCTCTGTAAATTGCTTCTTGTTTCTGTTATTTATTTCATTAGCATCTGTGTTCATGCATGGTAATAAGGGTAGCGTGCCACCTGAGGTATGGGATCTATTGTAGGGGTCACGTGCCATCTGATGTATTCATTTTGGTCATTTAGCAGATACTTTAAACCAAAGCGGCATAAAAGTAGGGCGGCACGGTGGCTTAGTGGTTAAATTCCGATCTGGGTGGAGTTTCCATGTCCTCCCCGTGTCCGTTTTCTCCAAGTTCTCCGGTTTCCTCCCACAGTCCAAAAGATGGATTTAAAGTCCGTTGAATGCTTTAAATTCCCCTTTTGTGTGTGGCTGTATGAGGGTGTGTGCCCAGCGATGGATTGGCGCCCTGTCCTGGGTGTATCTGCCCAGCACCTGAGACGTTCTCTCTGTGGGCATGGGGAGCCCCCCCCCCCGCAAACTTAGTGGAGGATTAAGTTGAAGATAATAAATAAATAAATGATTTAATTAACCATGGAGCGAACAGACCCTTTGTTTACATCATCATCAGGAACATTGCTCCCATCATTATGATTAGTTCAAAGCTCACTAACTCCTTTGTACAAGTGGCAGTATTTATTTTTCTGACTAAGCTTAGCGTTTCTTAATGCGGCTTCATTATCTCCAGTGTAAGGTCCTAATTTGCAGGCCATTTAACTCCCATCAAGGGGATTATGCAGATTAATGTCCATTTTCCAAAACGTAGCCTATAAGAGGCTATTAGTGGAAGACGGGTGTGAAATTGATGAAGCAAAGCACAGATGTACAGCACATATAACACAACTGGAATTTCTGATGTTGTGATGTCATTAGTTAGCATTATAGCATCCGTGTTTTTCCTCAGTGATGCACGATTAATTTGCAGATCCCTTAATTTACTTGTAATTAAACTGAAGGGGCGAGGGCGGCGTCTTATCTCTCTGCTTTTAATTGGTCTACTCACAGAACTCATAAATGTTGGAAGCTTCATGAGGATCCAACAATGAAAAGTAATTGGCTTTTAGTCATATCCAATTTTTAAACGTTCTAAAGCACAGTGGTCTAAATACAGGTTTTTTAAAATCAGTTAGTCTGGGAGTCAACGATCAGCAAAATACAGTGTTTAGCACATGCCACGCCTCTGTTTGCTTCTGATTAGGATGTGTTTTCAGTCGGGGTTCTCAACTGGTTTCAGCACCTGACCCACATGTTCTCATGGTCATTATGTCACGACCCACAGTTATAGAGTACAAACCATTCATTCATTCATTTATTCGTTATCTTTTGCTTACTCCTTTTTGAGGGTCACGGGGGGGGGTTTCCCCATGCCCATCCAAGGGGAGAACATTTCGGGTGCTGGGCAGATACACCCAGGACAGGGCGCCAAACCATTGCCTGTTCGCTGTTCTTGGATATTAATAGAGATTTTTTTTCTTATTGTTGGTGCACAGAGGGATTTAACGAGTCGAGATGAGAGAGAAAGAGAGTGAAAGGGGCATCGGTAAATAATTTAACAGTAATATGATGAAATATAGAGGAGGGCCACGGGGACCGGTTGAAACAGAGTAGCGCGGCCGGCTCAATCGGTGGCCAAATTAACAAACACGTGAGGAGAAAACGCAGCGACGAAAACACTAGATAAAGCCGACTGAACTCAAAGCCTACAGTAAGCATATTGAAACGGACGGACTCGAAGAAAACCTGGAATTTGATGCCGATCGCATCTCATTAAGCAGCACATGCAGTAGATTGTGTCCAGCCTTTAAAGTCCAGTATTATCTCTTAATGTCCAGAGCTTCATTGCTGCGTTACATATAAACCCAGCTCCAGATCTGTCTCCAGCTCTGAATACATAAGGGGAGAGGGGGAGGTGTTGGGCAAAGGGGTGGAGGTTAACCCATTATAAATTTAACAGGATTCAGAAGGAGGGGAAAAAATATTGCAGCTTCCTTAGTCCTTATTTACCAGGCAGAGTGCAGTGAAGCTCACGAGCCACGGCTGATCCTGTTGCTCTGTGCTGTAAACCATCAGCAGCAACATCCTCCATATATACAGTGCGTGTATATATTTTCTCTACTTACCATATAGATGGACATTGTAGTTTTACAATTACAGACTCTCTCTTTTGGTCTCTCTATTGGTCGGGAGCATCACAGAGCAGGTAGAATTTGGGTGATGGGTTGTTTTTTGTCAGTTCTGCAGTGACACTGATGCTGCTGTAGTTTCATTGAAACACCTCAGGGACACTGCTGGGATAGGAATAATGCACCAACCAAATACTACCTGCTCTGTGGTGATACTATTGGGGTCCTGAACGTTTATAAAGTAAAGGAGACGTACACTGTATGTACTGTAGAACACAAACAGATGGACTACAGTCTGTAATTGTAGAACTACAAAGTCCAGCTGTATGGTAAGTGGATCTGATAACATGGTGAAGCAAAAAGGGGATTGTCCAAACTTTTGGTCTAATACTGTATGTGGGAAGCGAAACTGAAAGAATGGATCATATAAAAGGAGGTGGTTCTGACTTAATAACTGATGGGTGTGGTTTTGCTTCATTCATTCATTATCTTCCGCTTATTCCTTTATGAGGGTCGCGGGGGATTGGGGTTCCCCATGCCCATCCAGGGGAGAACGTCTCGGGCGCTGGGCAGATACACCCAGGACAGAGCGCCAATGCATCCCTGGGTACACACTCACACAGACACAATATACAGGGCAATTTAGGGCATTCGGTTTACCTTGAATCCATGTTTTTGTGGGAGGAAACTGGAGATCCCAGAGGAAACCCACGCAGACATGGGGAGGACATGGAAACTCCACCCAGATTGGGATTTGAAATCCCCAGCGCTGTGAGGCGAACGTGCTAACCACTAAGCCACCGTGTCGCCCAAATACATCCATCCAATATCTTTCGCTTGTCCGGGGTTCGGGTCGTGGGGGCAGTAACCTAAGCAGAGAGGCCCAAACGTCCATCTCCCCAGCCACCTCCACCAGCTCAACTGGGGGGATTCCGAGGTGTTCCCAGGCCAGCCGGAAGATATAATGTTTCCAGCGTGTCCTGGGTCTCCCCGAGATCTCCTCCCAGTAGGACTTGCCTGAAAAACCTTCTAGGGGAGGCGCTCAGGAGGCATCCTTACTAGATGTCCGAACCACCTCAACTGGCTGCTTTTTCCACACAGGAGTCACTCCATTACTCCTCTCTCTCCATTGGCTTCCTGTAGCTGCTGCATTCAGTACAAGGTACTGACTCTGGCCTACAGGACAGTCTCTGGATCTGGCCCCTCTTACCTTCAGTCCATCTTTACACTCCGACTCGTTCACTGCACTCTAGTGATGAATGTCGCCTGTCTGTACGGCTAAGTCACTCAGGATTTCATTTTTATTAACTTCTTAAAACACTTTTCTTTCAAAAGCACTTTCTATTGAAATAAGATGGCAGCCAGATCGGATAATGCTCAGGTTTGAGGATTCTACAGTGTAGCTGACTTCTCCTTAACTACAGACTTGTGTTGTTCTCTCATTTGTAAGTCGTTTTGGATGAAAGTGTTTGCTAATTGGCTAAATGTAAACAACATGCCATACCATTTTTTAATATATGTTTAAAAATATGAAATATGTAAGTTCTGTTTGTGATATTATGAAGTAAAACAGGGTCATTTTCTAAGATACTTAACAGTTATGTAATACACACAGCTTTTAAAAAGTATTCCCAACACTCAGGTGGCTGTTTCTCCAGCCTGTTATTATAGGAATGCTGTAACACACTTGGCTGAAAAATATGGTGGACTGGTGTGTTGACCTCTTACTGGCCAAATATTTCTGTTTCTGGTCAGAAAACAAGGGGATGCACCAGGTTCAGATTTATCAGAGGAAGTGCAAGCAAGCTCACAACCTTCTCTGGATCATGATTGTGTGCAATGATAGGAGTGTTGCTCTATGGAAATAAAAAGCAAACAAAAATAAATTAGGAAGCCGTTATCATTTGCAGTGGCAGTGACCGGAACTCTCCGGAGATCTCTGTTTATATAAAAGCTATTAACACTGAAAATGAGAATGACATGGCACATCGGTGCAGTCCTGAGATTGAGAGGTAAGAGGACCAACACTTTGGGTGGAGTTTGCATGTTCTCTACATGTTTGAGTTCGAGTAATGTATTTGCATACAGTGCGTGGTCACAAAGAAGCTTTACAGCGTTATAACCAAAACCCCCAGAAGAGTGAATCGACAGTGGCAAGATGCATTTATGATGTTTTTTTTAGAAAGAAACCTTTGCAGGACCAAGGCTCAGGGGGGACAGATGTACAGATTGTTTAAAGTGTCTGTGGGTCCAGTGGGTCCATCCTGCAGGACAGAGTGCTATATTCCAACAGAAACGTTGGACTGTCTGCATTGATCTTACATTCGCCTCTCAGCGCTGGGGATTTCTGGTTCGAATCCCAATCTGGGTGAAGTTTCCATGTCCTCCCCATGTCTGCGTGGGTTTCCCACGGGTTCTCCGGTTTCCTCCCACATTCCAAAAACATGAAGGTAAATTGAATGCTCTAAATTGTCCTGTATAGAGTGTATGTGTGTGTGACTGATTGTGTACCCAGTGATGCCCCCCCTGTCATGGGGGGATCTCCCAAAGCGCCCAAAATGTTTTACCCTGGATGGGCATGGGGAACCCCATCGCGACCATCATAAAGGAATAAGCGGAAGATAATGAATAAATGAAAATGAGATTGTAACCACAATTTGAAGTTCTTTATGCAAAATCGTATTTAAACCAGATATTTTATTCACATTTTATTCACAGTCAGTGTGTGTGACTAAACGATGTTTGGGCAGGTCAGTCTGACTGTCCAGTAACTTGCATGATTTGAACTGTTTCATGCTAAATCAAACTTGCTCCGTACAGTTTTAGCACTGCAGGAATTTATTAAGGTTAATTGTCTGATTTAAAAGCATAATAAAATGCATCTGTCTGTTATTTACAATGTTAGTATGTTGACACTAAGACCTGAGCTATTTCCTGTAATAAAACTTAGGTCAAGTCTTTTTCTCTTCAATGCCTTTGTTCACACCAGTGACTCGGCCCATGTTTTAAATCTAGTACTTAAATTACTGCACATGTATCATAGAACAGTTTTTTTTTTTTGTGTTTTTTAGAAATGCATGAACAAAATGCTATTTTGAAATCAGAAGACTGAGGTCACGCAGATGATGAGGTTAAAATTTGGCTTTTCACAGAATTAATAAATTGAACTAACCGGCTTGGTGCCATCCATCCAGGATGGTAAAGGTGCTCGATTAATGTGGGAAATACTTTATTTTGATAAACCTTGGATCTGTTTATACCAACCAATCATCAAATGACTACCAAAGCCCATTTGACTTTTGCGCCATCATCACCATATGCCTTCTAATCGATAATATAAGGTGCTTGATGTGTGTCATCTCCATAGAGATTGGCGAACGAGTAGGGTGGTGGGGAATGATACCAGGTGATTGGCATATAGAGATTGGCACACATGGTAGAGTGGTGGGCATGATGTGAGGCACTTGGCGTATAGAGATTGGCGTGCAGGTAGAGGGGAGACAATGACATGAGGCTCTTGGTGTATAGTGATTGTCACGCAGGTAGAGGGAAGAGGAAGATGGGAGGCGCTTGGCGTATAAACGTTTGTCGTGCAGGTAGAAGGGAAAGGCATATCGATTGGCGCTTGGGTAGGGAAGAGGATGACGCGAGGTGAATGGCATATAATATTTGGTGTACTGGTAGAGTGGAGGGGATGGCGCAAAGCGTTTGGCGTATAGCAATTGGTGCGCGAGTAGAGAGAAGGGGATGACGTGAGGCGGCTAATGTGAAGCTAATGCTATAAGGAATGCTAAGAGTTGCACGTCAACAGCAAAGAGGTCATCTGACTAAATGTGTCCGAACCCGCAGCACCGCTTCGCTTTTCAAAAACTTTAATGAAGACGGAATTAAAGAAAGTTATTTTGCCAAAATGACATCAATGAAACGTGCTGTAAAAATGCCCGCCACCCGGGCGTAGAACGGGTAACGGCTAGTCTTCTGATAGCGACGCCTACGCTGATAATGTAACATGCTTTAGAACAAAATTCATTCCAAGGTGACAAATAAATAAACTTGGCTTTCTTTGGTTTATTTTAATTGGATGGAACCATCCAGTGACATGATTAAATACTTATTTCTGTGTAAACATGGTAGCAAGCATACTGTAAACATAGATTCCTGCCATTTGTTTAATCTCGCCAGTTTCCTGTACGACGTGACAGGATTATTTAGTGCTTGTGTTTCCGTGTACACAGAACGACAGCCGGGTCTAATTACTAAAGTAGGAGATGTGCTTCCTTTCTATTAGAGAAGACACAAGAATGCTTCTGGTTGCAAAATAGCAAAGAACCCTCGTGGGCTTTTACAATTTGGAGCTCATTAGGGTTAATGTAAAGATACGGTAAAGCTTTAGGAAAGATTTGTAGCCACCTTTTATGATTCCCAAAGGGGACATGGCTTAGAAGTGCTGGTCTTTCTGACATGACTAACAGCATGAAATACTATGAGCAAGTTCTATCTGTCAGTAGGAATCAACCTTACTGAAGTTTAAACTCATCAGCATGTGGTTTTCTTTTTTTTTTAATGCGTCGCCATATCATGTCCTCTCTTTAATCTATCCATGTACTTAATACTCAAAAAGAAAGCACTATTTTTTGGAGACAGGAACTAATAAATTGGCTATGGTGCTGGGAAGAGTCTAAATATAAGTCTTAAAGTACATGAAATCAATCCCATAAGGCACCATTCTCCAAACTCACGGTCATCCAAAATACAAAAACACAACAATGATGAAAAATATTCTCATAGTATTTATATAATTTGTGTTGTTCAATTATTTATAAAAGATTTGCAATCTTAAAGGTTGATGGTTTCAACCCCAAATCAACCAAACGTTGACAGTTTGGGCCCTTAAATAAGGCCCCTTGACCCTCATGACTCAGGAGTGCAGTATTACAGCTGACCCTGTGCTCTGACTTCAACCACCAAGTCCTTTCAGATAAAAGTGTCTGCTAACTGATGTAACATAACGAAACATTCCAAAGCAGTATGACAAATAATATAATGTATATACATGTAAGTACTAATGTTATTTTAATGCAGGGGTCTGGGTTTTAGGATTTTCTTCCTAATTACGAAGAATTAACTCTTAACTCTTTCTTTCACTTCCTGAGTTCCTACAAGGCTGAAAATTGGCATTGTGTTTACCAACCATGTCTTTGGAAAATAATAACGGGTTCTTGCTTTTCTACATTCGATTGTTTGCTCACCATCACCATCAAACGCAACACCACACATGGTTTGGGGTCTTGTCTCGGACTTATCGTGGTCTGTCATTCCTTATCGTGGCCGTAAATTCCCGTAAGAAAGCAACCGTTGTGGACACCATAGTCACAACTCACCATGTTCATTCCACAGATTCATTTCAGAAGTTTTAATGTCATAAACCTCATTCTATAATACTACGTTTATTTTAAATAAACCCTAAAGCCATCACTCATTTAAAAACTATTGCCTTTTAACTTTCACATGGTTATCAATTCTCCCCATAGTGCAGCACGGCTATTTCACTTATATATAGCCGGGGCCGCTGCTCACTGAATCGTTGGATTGTAGATCTGAGTGTCTGGTTTAAAACATCAACTAGATCAGAATTTTTTACATTTACAATGAATTAAGGGTTTTTATTTTTATGCATTACATTTATAACTGATTGTTTGTATATATGAAAAAAAAAATCAGCAAACTAGCCTTCTGTTCAGAGTGAATCAACTCAGTGAATCAGGGCTTTGGCTCTCATGAAGTGTGACCTCAATCAGCAAAACCATTTACTAATGATAAATAAATGACTTTTTCTTAATTTAAATGGTTTTGTCAATCTGTTTCTGTTACATTTCATTAGATTTTTACTTTATGATGTCAATAAATAAGCTATGTGCTCTAAACGACGAGGATGTTTTAAATTATTATTTTCCAAGATTTCTTTAATAACCATGGTGTGACTAGCACGGTGGCGCTACAATATATATATACTAAATGGTTTAAAGTGTGTGTGAGTGAAAGAGAGAGTGAGAGAGAGAGAATTGGAAAGATCATCTCTTCTCTTTACACCGACAGCTCTTTTGGGTCGTTTAATTTCAGGGATGAGTGGGTAAAGTTTGGCGAGTCTATTTGCTGAATGATGCCTGATTAGTCAGCTCTCAAAAACAGAACAATGAGACACAGACGAAAAAGTAAAGGAGGAAAAACAAGACGGATAAGAAGTGGAATAATTGGAGACTTAAACAAAAATAAAAAGCAGGATATCTGGGTTGTATGTGATTAGATAAAATAAGTATTCACTCATTGAATAATGAGTGAATGAAGCAAGCTTCACCTACAAAGGCTCACAGATTCTATGCTGTAACATCTGCAACGCTTTATCTGAGAATAAAGTAATAGTGCTGAACATGCTACATATGACCCTTCAGATCAACCTGAGTCCAGAATCCTTACCTGGAGGTATATTTGCAGCCAGATTCAGGTCAGAAACCGTTTAAGATAAGAGCTGTCAGGAGCTCTTAATATTTTTTTATTATTCGCTGATAAAGTTAATAAAACATCACATGCTCTCTAGTGTTTTACTATTAAAGATATTTTATGGCCAATCATATACTTTTAATAATATTAATGTTATCAATACAGTGCTAACAAACTGCAACCCAGTTTTGATGAGATAAATTTAGAAAGGGAACAGAAAATGTCTAGCGGGAGAAATGGGCTGCGGCAGCAAATTCAGAGCATCAGGGAAATAAAGACAGTCTTCTTGCATCTTCTGTGCAGTGGACAGTGAAAATCCCTCAGCTTCACCAACACAAAGCAACCTTTCAGTTATTACAACAAAACTCGGAGGAAACCGGAGGAAACCTGCGCAGACACGGGGAGAACATGGAAACTCCACCCAGCGCTGGGGATTCGAACCGGGAATCTCAAGTGCTGAGAGGCGAACGTGCTAACCAAGGACGGATTAAGGATAGTCTGGGCCCCTGGGCAAAGAGTTGCTCTTCTCTAGGGCCCCCTGGTAGGTGCTCTCA
>JAOUQT010319134.1:0-14305 GCA_025769995.1 Xyliphius kryptos | reverse complement strand
GGACATTATGAGTGCAGGGGGGGGGGGGCGGGATGCCTGAGGGGGCAGGTGCGTTCAGCTAATGGCAGCAAAAAATGCTTCTGTGAAAATAAGTTGCTGTGTAACGGCTTAAAGCTCGGATTCTTACCGGGGGGCGGATATCAGTCACAGCTGGACCTGAATTTGACGTTTTGTTTTTTTTTGTCTGTGATTTAAACCTGAAGGCTTCCTGGTTTTCTAAATGAACACGGGACAACAGAGATGTTGCTTTTTGAACAGTTCTTGGTTTCCATATTCTCCCCGTGTCTGCATGCGTTTCCTCCAGGTTCTCTGGTTTTCTCCCACAGTCCAAAAACTGTGTCTGTGAGTGAGTGTGTCCAGCGATGGATTGGCATCCTGTCCTGGGTGTATCTGCCCAGCGCCTCAGACATTCTCCTCTAGTTGGGCATGGGGAACTCACCGCGACCCTCATAAAGGAATAAACGGACGATGAATGACGTTTGATGGGCCAGATTAAAAAGCTTAACGGGCCACATTTGGCCCGCGGGCCACAGTTTGCATTGCATTTGAATTAAACCTTTTTTAAGATTACAAAGGGCTGAAGTGCAGCATGTCATTAAAAAGCCATGTCCTGTATGAAACATCTTCAGTGATAATCCCTCAGTGCTGAGTGTCTGCTGATGCCGCTGTTCTCTGAGCCGCTGTGCGCTGCAGAGCTTCACTTTAGGAACCTCGGCTGGTTCGATAGTTGAAATAAATAGTGGGGAGTAGGAAATGCTACGGGTTGATGATGTGAAATAAATAAGTGCTGATAGTTTGGCTGTAGGATGATAAGAGCAGTCACGCTGCGTTACAGGATGAGACGCTCTTCCTAATTGAATGCTTCGCTGCCTGTGGGGAACTGAAAAGAGAGAGAGAGCGAGAGATAGAGAGAGAGAGAGGGAAGGGCAGTAATAATACATATCACAACACTGATCGAGCAACGGGCCGAGTCAGCCTAAAGACACTCGTTAAAACTCACTGAAATAGGAAATGCATAAAGATATTAAACAAATTCTGAGTGTCCAGAAGCGTCCACTGCTCCGTTCTCAGTGAAAATGGACAGAATGTAAAATGTGATCCAGTTTAATTCCGTTTGCCCCTGGGCCACAGAACAAAGAGTTGTGCAGGACGTGCAGATGAGAGACAGACAGAGCCGCCCTGCTTTCCAGTGTTCCCCGCTGTCCACTCTGTCCAAAAATAGGGCCAGAAAAGGCGAGGAACACAGATGCTGCCAGCTCTGCTCTCCGTCTGCAGAGCCAGTCGCCGGGGGTTGTCCCTGATGACGGTTGCTAGGAGACAGCACAGTGGGCGACTTCATCCAACAGCACTCACGCTGTCTCTGACAAGAGAGGGAGAGACAGAGAAACGGAGACACAGACACAGAAGTAGAGAAAGACAGAAAAAGACACAAGTTGAGGAAAAGAAAGCGAGGGATAAGCACAGATTTAACGATGGGGGCGGCAGAGACACGGCGACGAAGATAGAATGAGAAAAAAAGAAAGAGAAAAAGAGGTCAGACCGAGATTTGACCAAAAGGATGTGGACACTTTTACTAGTTACTAAATCACCAGTTTAGGGAAGGCCTTTTTTTTTTAAATAGGAGCAACGTGAATCAAATACTTTACAGATTTTAATTTTAATATTTTAATTATAATTTAAACTGAAGCTGCATTAACTTCCTTAAAGCTACAGAATCACTCGAGTTCGTCTCAGGACAGAAATCCAAACACTCAACACCTTCATCCCTCCGGCTCAACTGACACGTCTTGGGATTGTGGGGGGAATTCTACGCTCCCAGAGAAATCCCACACAGATGTGGGAGAACATACAAATTCACCTTTCCTACCAGTCGAACCTTTAAAATTTCAAAGTTTATCACATTCACCACAATCAAAGAATATTCTCATTCTCAAAAATAAAGTGACTGAAGAATCATAGATTTATAAATGTGTTGGCAGAGTTTATGAGCCGATGTTAAAGAGGAAAATCATTGGTGGTGGGCAGCGCCAGTCTACAGGCTGAGCAACACCACCAACCCGTCCAGCACATTAACTACAGATCAATAATCTCTCCTCACACACACACACACACACACACACACTACTTTAAGCTCATTCACTGAAGGTAATGAAATCCCAGGTTCCTGTTCATGGTGGTTTGAGCTTCTGCTCCTCATCATTTACTGATCATTATTGATTATTGTCTTCAGCTCGATGCCAACGAGCCAGTTTCATGTAACCTGATGTCTCAGTGTAGAAAAAGATTATAATGCAAGACATTAAATTTTTCTAGAAGCCTTTTAATTAACAAATCAATCACAAAAGTGTGTTTTTGTTCGTCTTTTTACATAAAAACAAGGTTGAGTTCTAAACGATGGGAATCGTCTGGGCTCGGTCTTTCACTTCCTTATTAAAAATGTGCATTTACATTTGGACATTCAGCAGACGCTTGATCTGTTCTGACCCAACCGGATGCTTTGGGTCAGAACAGAACACATACAGAAGTCCTGGAGCAGTGAGGTTTAAGGACCCACATCGGTACCACCGATGGACCTGGGATTTGAACCCCAACAAGAATTGCAAACCCAACATCCAGACCACTGAGCTCGCCCCACCTCCGTGCATAACGTAATGATTCGAACTCTACCTTCATGAACTTCTCTCTTTTTACGTCACATGAACCGTGGTGTGAACCGTGGGATGGGTTTCATGAAGAACGTTTGGGTAGAGGAGATTAGGGAGGTATTTTGCCGACAGCAGCCTGATAAAGTAACGTCCCAAACTAATGGACGAACATCAACGATTGTTCCATCCGTGTCCGCTCTCATTACTGTACATTTGGGTGAGAAGCAATCAATAAACAGAGAAGTTTTGAGTAACTGGAACTGTGTGTCTGGCTTTTCTTTTCTCTCAGAGGGGCGCCGTATGCGTCGTATAGTGCAGCTATCGTATTTATTGTTGTATTAAATAAACCGCTGTTATTCCTTTTTGGTAGCTGTGCTCTGGTTTGTCTAAATGCAAACCAATTGATAATTACTGAAATTAATCTGAAACGTCCTCCTTCTGTGAGTTTGATGTTCCGTGTGTTTCCCAGCTGTACACAACTAACAGTGTGTGTTCTTTACGTTGTAATTAAAGCCTGTTTCAATTACACTCCTCTGAATATAATTGTGTGTTGGTGCAAATACACATGGACCCTCCAACCGCTTGTGCCCAGACTGTTTGGGGGCCTTTCCTAAACTGTTGTCAGAAGGTTTGGCAGAGTTTAAAATTAGTGTGTGTTTAGAACATGCCCGTTACGCGCCCATACCATGTTCAAACATCAGACTCTGTGGGTTATTTACTGCAGTGAGATTGGACTTTATAAAGGTGCAATGCTGTGCTAGAGAATCTGAATGCTCAGGGTTCCTGCTGTTGCTATGGTGACTGATAAGTAGAGACAGAAAAATGTATCTGGGAAAAAAAGCCTTTAATTTAAACCTTTATGATAAATGGCCTGAGCTCCTGAAACCGGGATGTTCAGTTAGACATATTCTTACTGTAATGGACCCTGCGTTGTAGTCAGGGGTCTGTAGACTTTAGGAGTTGAACAGCCGTTCAATTCTCAATACTAAAACAGTGATCCCTAGTGGCTCGGTGCTCACAAGCTAACGATGTCGCAGAGGCTCGATTCACGCCGTCAGTGAATCCTGATCGAGTTGCCACATTCAGAATTAAAAAAAAAATGTGTTTCCCATGACAACCCCTCTGGGCCATGACCACCATGGGATTCTATGCAACGGGGCACCCTCAGCCAGATGTTTTATTCACAACCACACACTATATAAGGCAATTTAGGGCATTCAATTCACCTTGAATCCATGTTTTTGGATTGTGGTAGAAAACCCACACGGACACCGGGAGAACATGGAAACTCCACCCTGATCGGGATTTGAACTGGGAATCCCCACCGCTGAGAGGCGAACATGCCAACCACTAAGCCACTATATATAATGTTCATATACAATATGTATAGTGTCCAACACTACTGTGTATTAAATAAATGATCACTCATTTAACTTTAAAAAGTCAACATCCTAAACAAACCACAATATCCTTTTAAAATAAGCTGCACCAACGTCTTCTAACAAAAGCACAACCAGATATGACAGCGCCCCCTATGGTCACAAAAATTGATACCCGTGTTTGGAAGACAGGACCCAGCAAAGTCGGGGGAATGTTGATTCAGAGTTGATGTGTGAGACATACACAAGATTTATTTGCGACGATTCTGTGTGGTGCGGGACGAGTGGCAGCCCCTGCTTTGCGTGTTTCTTTGTGCAGTTTATGTTGTAGACCGCATACTATTTCGAGGCTTTGTGCTTCAGGATTCCAGCTGCATTTTGCTTTACGTTCACGGGTCTGTAATTCAGCATCTATAATTAGGTTTTCATGTTTACATTCGGGTTACAACAGCACTATCACTCGCAGCATCAGTGTGTTGTGTATAGTGCTCTGTAATTATTGTATAATGCAAATAAAAGCATCCTAGACTCCAAATCTATTCATATATATATATATATATATATATACCCATCGGCATCCCTCTGATGTGTTCAATCTGTGCTTTTCACATTCGTTTATGGTTTCGGGAAAAAATGTTATTGCTTTTTGGAACAGAAACGGCACCGTGCTGTAATATGAGCATGCGTTCGGATTCAGAATGGTGCACCCTGGGAATTAAATTGCTGCCCTTTAGAAAATGGTGGCTGCCAGGTTAATGAAATTTGGTAAATTGCTTAAATTAGAATTGGAACTGTTGGTTTGCATGTGTGTGAGAGAGACGGTGAGACTGAGCGAGAGTACGAGTCAGTGAGATGTACAGGGTCAGTGGGAAGGGTGCGAGAGTGAGTCATTCTCGGTTACAGGAGAATGGAGGCAGATCAGGTTGCTAGGCAATAAAGTAGCTGCTTTTGTCTCCTCTGTAGACTGTGGACATGGCGAGGAAAATCGGGATGGGCGTCGAGAGACAAATTATTAATGGAGTTCGAAAGTGAACTCTGGAGGGGAACTGATCACCTGATTCATCTGATCTCTCGTCGCTGCCTAGTGATGACCAGAGTGAGGCTGGTGGTGCGCGCACACCGAGATCTGAGCTCATCTCATTATACAGACATTGTCGTCTCAAACTTTAAGCGTCTCATTAATTATTGTGTTTTAAACATCTTTAAGCTTCAAGTTAAAGTGATACAGAAAACACATTGAATGAGAAGGTGTATTCAAACTTTTGACCTGTACTGTACACAATGAGTGAAGCGAGCGTACGTGCCCGGAGCGGTGGGCAGCCCTGTACATGGCGCTGGGTGCAATTGTTTTTGGTTTAAAGTGATAAAGTAAGTTTTTTTATCTACTGCACTTACACACAGAAGAATTTGTTCTCCAAATTTAAGTCATCGGTGCAGTGAGACACACACACAAATACACACGCTGATAAAGTGAGCGTACGTGCCCGGGGCGGTGGGCAGTCTTGTATACGGCGCCCGCGGAGCGATTAGGGTGAGGTGCCGTGCTCAGGGTGAGACTGGGAATCGAACCTGCAAATGCCCCCCGAGAATATTTATCGTTTGAATTTAAATGTTTTTCAGATCCATTTTTAGTATCTCTTACTTACAAGATGATTTACTAAAAATCACTGCCATCCTGCTGCTCCAAATGTATTTGAACCAAAAGTGTCACTACTTAGATGTTAATTTAAAAAGGGTTACTGTTTGCAGCATGTCCTCCAATTATCACATCGAATAAATCCAGCCCTTACATTAGCCCTGAGGGAGAGAGCGAGAGAGAGAGCTTGGTATAATGAGTTAGAATAAAAAAAAAAGCTGAAAGAACAGTGAGACAGCTGCAGAGAGATGCAGATAAGAAAGAGGGAGACATCTGTATAATGAGGTACAGAAAAGGTTATAGTGCAACTCTAAAGGAGGTGAAAATAAATAAATAAAAGGGACCAAAAAAGAGCGAGCGGGGTGGGGTTGCGGTGAGGAGAGAGAGAGAGCGAGATGAGCGTCGTGTTTTATTGGTTTATTGGGGGTGAGGACTCTGCTGGTTGTTGGTCTGTCTGAGCGAACAAACATAGCTGCAGGCAAACACACACACACACACACACACACACACACACTCATGCAAACGTGCTGTATTTGCACTACTGACAAATCACACGTGCAATCTGCATAATAGGACAAGACGTAACCTCTCAACACACACACACACTCACATTCACACGCGCACACTCACACGCACACACACTGGGAGCATCCTCAGCAGCAGCAGCAGCAGGAGGAGGAGATGCTTTGACGTCGCTGGGAGTGGGTGCATGCAGTGAGGGGCCGCAGGAGCCGAGGAGCCGGCTCGTTATTTGCGGCGAGCGTGGACTGGATGGAGTTGGTTGCCGTGGAGATGAGGTTCATGTGAAAGGATTTTGCGCCTTTTTTGGTGGAGCGCGAGAGCGACATGGAGGGACTGCTGTCACCCATGCGCACCCGGGTAAGTGCTCTGGTTACCATGGGATACGCCAAAAATGCTGAAGAAAAATGTCAGGGAAACACAACGGGTACTTCACTTTCTGCCTGGAAACAACACTATAGGGAAGGACTAGGCACCCAGGGGGGTGCGGGAGATCAGGAAATCCGAGCCGGGTGCATTCCGCTTAGGCACGCGCCGTGGTTCCAGATGTGTGGAAGTGGAGAACATGTTAGTGTTATTATACAGTGATTTTTAAAAATTTGTTTAAATTTTTTTGGCTGTTCTACTTTAAACCACTGCATTTTTTTTGGTATTTTTTTGGCAATTTTTTAAAAACTTATATATATATATATATATATATATATAAAGTCCTGTATTTCAAAAGTCAAACCCCCATAATTCCCTGTGAGCCGGTTCAACCCAATATCCATTAAATGTCAAAACATTGTTTTAAAAGCTGATTTAAATTTAAACAAACTACATGTGGACATGACAATCTCTCCCAAAACAGCTGCTGTATCACTGCTGCTCTAACAGCCTCGACAACTGTGTAAGGCATTCTGCCAGAAGAGCAATTTTAAGGCTGGGCACCGATGTTCATGGCAATGTGTGAGTCTGATCTGAAACATCATGTCCTGCTGTTGTGCTTGTTCTTCTCCAGAGTTCAGTGATTGTGTGCTTTGGACCGATGTGTACAGTTTGTGGTGTTTTGTCCCATCCACTACAAGCCTGCGGTAATATTAACTGTCAATTAGGGGAATTGTTATGTTACTGATTTATTTTGGGATTTTTTTTTGGTGGTGGTGGTTGTTGGCACCAGACAGGTTTGAGTTTTGTTGATTTCTGATTTCCCAGGATTTCAAGCGCTTTTCCAGAGCAAGTTTCCAAACAAGTTTTACTCGGAATGATGAAATCAAGACAAGACATTCAGAGACAATCAGTTTTGCAGATAACAATTGAACTGACAAAAGAATTGTCAGATTGCTTAGTCACCAGTGATGTGGAGCAGGAAAGCTGTTTTTCTTGAAGCAGATGGGTTATAACATGGGCTTAATTCCCTAAGTGAGATGTTTGCACTTAATTTTGTTCTGGCCGGCAAAAATGAGCCATAATGTAACATGTTCTCTTTATAGAAATATACGCGTGTAATGTGCGTAGAAGCCACACGGGTTGCGCGTTTGTAATGGATGAGGCGATGGAGATCCCAACTGCATGAAAGAATGAATATTGACTCGACAAGCAAAAGTTTAAGTGTGTAACAGGATTAGCGTTGAGGGCGTCTGTGGGACGGCGATAGTGATTTTACGAAGCGGTTTCTGTTAGTTCTTCACTGCTGCAGGTTCCTCAGACCGTATGTGTGTGTTATAAGTGCAGTTCACAGTATTAAGAGCGTTCTGTGTGGCAGGAGGGCAATGCTTTAAACTTTAATGCCCCAATAAATATGTATGAAATATATATGAATTTGGGAGACGGTGCGAGAGTGCGATAGGGGGAGTGTAGGAGAGGTAGGGAGAGAAATGAAGTAAATGAAAGCCAGAGGAGGGAAGAGTGAGGCAGCCGGGGTGAGAGGTGAGATATTAAAGCAATATGGTACGAGAGGGCGTGGCATTATTGTGAGTAAATCACGAGACGCAGAGTACAGTTACACCTCTTCCCGTGATTTATTCACAATACACAACGCAATGCACAACCTCGAGTGTCTTATTACACTTAGGTTTGATTCATAAATACGTTTATTGAAAGTAAAATGATAAATAATCTGGTATTTCGTGATGTAATGTCCGGTTTTTAAAATGTACGCTAATTCCTAAGTCACAGTTTTCCGTTTTGTTTTTTTAACAAATACTGCCATCTAGTGCCAACTTGCAGAACGCAGTTTTTAAAAAACATCGGGAAAATAATGTATTGTGTATATCAGCCTTGATCCAAATGTGAGGCGCTCAGAGGTGTGTGTTATTGTCAGTAATGCCACGGCTGGATGAACGGCTCAGCCAATCAGATTTGAGGAGCGCTACTACCTGTACTAATCTACTTTAACATCTTGTTTTCAAAAATCTGCAGTCTTGCAACACAAACCGTAACATTTGCTCAGTTTAATTCAGCTTTAATTTATTTGAATCCTGTGATCACCGACTTCTTTATTAGATACATCATGTTCACATGTTCAGCTCCACATTCCACGTACGGATAAACTTCTATAAATACAGAGGGTAGTTAATTTGTTTCTCTATTATTACCTTAAAAATTAAAAATCCTAATAAGTCAGATCAGAGTACACTTAAAGGTTTGAGGGCTCTGCTCCTGCTAACTTTTGATAAACTCAGGATTTGATTTTATTCACTGAGGTTCCACGTCTCACTTTCATTGTTTGTTGTACAATAGAATATGCAGGGACCCATGATGCACCCCGGTGGGGGGTGTGGGGGGGAAGCCTTTAATCTGCAGCGTGGTTCAGCAGTGTGTTTGTGCGAGATCATGCTTATGAAAGCATTTTGAATAATGATGCTGCTGCGGCATTTATCAGCGGCATTTTGTTCGTGTAAAGTTCAGTCGAGCGTTCGACATGACAGAGAGAGAGAGAGACACTAATGCCTCTCTCTCCTCTCCCGTGTAAGCACATGTCCATTTAATCCTGCATTAATCTCAAGTTCTGGTCCAGTGGGACCGAGGACATTTCATCAACACAGTAGATGTTCGCTGCTGCAATCTAATAAAGATAAACGCTCAGTTTCCTGCGTCGCTGTACGTGTTGTGTATTATAACGGCTCATGTTATAAGTATGTTCTCTCTCAGCATTTTGCTGAACATGTTGGACATGTCATTCTAAAGCTTTATCATCTGAGGCTTAAAGGGTCAGCACTGAGCGACACTCAAAGTTCGAATTGATCTTTAAAGCGCCACCTAAAGGACCCACCAATGGACACCCTAAAGATTTCACATTATATTAGTTTCTAAAATGTAAACAAGAATATAAAACTTTATTAACCTTTAGCTTATAAAATCGACAAGTTTTAGAAAGTTGACTTAAAAGCCAGAGGTCACTTCATAAATTCCAGGAAGTTACCGCATGACCTCACTGGTGGAATACAGTGAATATGGGCGCTATGAAATGAGACTGTGAATGTTTCAGCACTGGTTCATCAGGTTCAGAAGATGTTTTTCAAATAGATAAGGAGCATGAATCTTCAGTGACCATGGGGGCGCTGTCTTTAATTACAACATTCAGCAGGTTAGATTCGAGTCAGAGGCAGAATAGACCACCAGAGGGCAGAAGAGCAAAACCTGAGCCCCTCATCAGAACTGAGAATTCTGACTGGTAGGAGGCGGGCTCTTACAGACCTCTCGTTAACTTCTTTAAACGTCCATATTGATGAAAAAGCACTCGTTACTGCAGCGCGGCGGCCTTTATATGCCGCTGAAGAAAGAACATCATGGGACAGGAGCGGGACTTTTGGCGAGTTCCATCGGGCGAACGGCGGCAGTTTGAGGGTTAATACTGTCCCTAATAAAGCTCATTCCTATCCCAGCCATTGTGCGAGTCCCGCTTTTCACATCCCATAGTTGTGTTAGTCGTCTGGCTCGAAGTGAGCGCTAAAAATAACAACGTGAGCGGCTGCTTATTTTAAAGTTGATGGACTTTTTGATAATTTGTGATCTTTGGGTGATTTGTGTATGGGGGTGCCACTAAGTCACACTGAATTACTGCAGCCCAAAATCACACCCCCTTTTATTATTTTGACTCCTTTGCTTGTTCTCCACCATCTACATCACATATGACGAATATACAAATGTCGGACCCAATGGGGCGTGGCTAAATTAAAGTCTTTTTAGCCAGTTTCCTTAAATTTGGAGGGAAAAAACATTCTGACCATCAACAATCACAAGACAGGAACTTTTGCTGCTTTTATGTATTATATCATTTTGTGTTCGATGATTCTGAACCTTTAATCCTCATTCTGCAGTAAATCCTGGCACCTGGGTGATCCTGGTGATCCTGCTCCATTAAATATCAACTACCACAATATTCCCTGCATGCGCTACCAGTTTAGCTTAACCGACACCACACACACACACACACACACACACACACACACACACACACTCACGAGATAGAGAGTAGACTGATTTCTATCAGTTGTTTTGTCTCAGAGCAGATCAATACGTTTAATCGAGGATTATAAGGGTTGGAGCTTGTGAGATAAAGATTGAGCAAGAGAAATTAAGTCACTGTGTGTGTGTGTGTGTGTGTGTGTGTGTGTGTGTGTGTGTGTGTGTGTGTGTGAGAGAGAGAGAGAGAGAGAGAAACAGCATGAACGCTTGATTAGAGCTAGTGGTTATCTAAGATTAAGAATGGCAGAGTCTTGTGGTCAACTCTTCAGTCATTATTGCATTGGAGTGTGTGTGTGTGTTTGTGTGTGTCTCGTGTGTGTGTTTGTGTGTGTGTGTGCATGTTCAAAGCATCATTACCCTCCGTGTCTCTCCGGTGAGCTGGTTTACCGCGGTCCATGCTTACTGGAGCAGATGGAGTCATTAAGTCGGATGCAGAGCGGCTCTGAGACGTCGACCTGCAGCTCCATCACTCTCTCTCTCTCTCTCTGGCTTTCTGTCTCTGTTCTGATTATAGAGGGATGGGGGCTTCCCCCCCCCCATTTTCTGTGTGTTAATTAACGCTGATGCAGCTGTCTGGATGTCGCAGGTCAGAGAGAGACGCAAAACAGCAAATCCCATATGAACTCCGAAAAACACCGACGATTAAATTACTGAAAGATTTCCGCCGTGGCTCCTCGTCCGGTTCGAAGAGCCACTGAAGCGCGGCTGCTGGCAGGTGGTAGCCATATTGGTCGCTGGAGCGGGGTACTCCATCTCCCAGCTGTCATTATTCCAGTGATGAATATTTGAACAGATTAGAGAGCGTGGTCCGACAGCGGGGGCACGGCGGGGCAGCAATCAGGAAGCATTTATAAGGTCAGGTGACGGGAACAGTGGGAATTATGAAGTGGCTGGGATGAAGGGTCCATGGACTTGGTGAGTGTGAGTGTGAGTGTGAGTGTGAGTGTGTGTGTGTGTGTGTGTGTGTGTGTGTGTGTGTACTGGGGGCTGGGAGAGGGGGATCGTACATCACTGAGGTCATGGCTTACAGTTCAGTCTCCTGTTTCAGACCGTATGCTAATAAGTTTGTACGGTGAACGTATGAGACTCCGCTGGACTCCTGAGTGCTGGAACATCTTTAACCTTCTTACCTCAGATAACGCCCCACATCCAGCACCTGTTCTCCAGCAGCATCCTGGACGGAGCAGCCAATTATCGTTAAATAGCCAATTTTAAACCTGATGATGCGGAATAATTGTTAGGTGATAAACTGCGCACCGCCATATGGCGACCTGATCAACCAATCAGGGATTCGATTGCTGAGATCTGAATGGAAATGGGGCTCAGGAAGTTACAAAGAGCATCTCTTTAAGATGGGAATGTCTGAGAATACAAAATATTAACTATAGAATGCACATCCTGCCCAAGACTTTAAACCGGGGCAAAACCCCACTACGCTGCTTCCAACAAACACAAGATGCCGCGTTGGACAAAGGTGAAGGGACGCATGCAATACACAATTAACTACTGAGCACATTCTAACAAAATGCACAAATTATAACATTAAACAACACAGATTGGCAATACCAGCCTTAATTGTGGACATTTTTAACAAAACCAAAGCAGAGACTATAATAAAATTTCTAAAAAGCACAAAACATTAAACATAAAGAAATTAAAATACTAACACTATCATTAAATAAATTACATACAACACTTAATGAAAAATACCAATCCTGCCATAAAAATGACACCACCAACCAAACGGGTGTGTTTACCTTTAATTTGGTCAATTTTAAAGAAAATGTAAATCACAGAAATTGCATCAGTGTTTTAAATTTACATCGTTTAATTTACATCGTTTAATCGTTTAATAAAATTAAAAACGCCCCTCGGACGTCATCAGAAATGACATAACTGGTTTATTACAGGCTTATGAGCGGTGTTTCAGTGATTTGGCTTTCTGATAAGCTCCGCCCACATGTTGACTCTGCCCACATCTCAGCCAAGATTAGTTTCGTCGGATCATGTTTGCTGGAAACGGCTGATCATCGGCGGTGAGCCTTGCTCTCTTGCCCCCGCTCCCTCTGGCTGTGTGTTGCTGAAGCTGGTTGTCGCCATGGCAACACCGTCCCTGCTGATGGGATTCCATCGTCGTCTGAGGCGAGCTGGTTTCACGCAGAGCAGTGATGATTTAGGTGCCATGACTCCACAGATAGCAATCAATTCATCACCTCCTCATCAGAGAGCGAGGGAACGAGCTGCAGTGATTTCGGTGTTCGCACAACGAAGGGTTCAGATTTGGGATGGGATGGGATGGGGGGAGGGAGTTTATAGTTCTTCATAATCTTCAGATTTAACTTCTTCCTTAAGTCAATTTTTAAAGAGCACCCTCACCTCACTGCAATCAAGTTCATGGTTTGATTTAAAGGGTAAAACTATATTTTGTATGTTCTCTTCATGCCTGCATTAAATTGCAATAGTACATAGTCCCTGGAAGGGGGGTTGTACCTAAAGGTTAGGTATCAGTACAGTGGATGAGGAAACGGGTGATTATGGTGATTACCAGCTATCTTACCCGTTTTGCGCCCGGGTGGCACGCAGTTTTAAAGCTCGTTTCTTTGATGTCACTGATTTGAAGTGTTCGGCGCTGCGGGATCAGACACATTCAGTCAGGTGTCCTCTTTGCGGTTGACGTACAACTCGTAGCATGCATTACAGCGTTAGCTTCACGGTGCCTTCCCGTGTCATCGCCTGCACGCTACCCGCGCCCCAAACGCTATAGAGATGACACACCAAGCGCTCAGTGTCATCCTCTCCACTCTACCCAATCTGTGCCAATCACTATCTAGATGGCACAGCAAGCGCCCCACATCATCCCCTCAACTCTACCCGTGTGCCAATCACTATTTAAATGACACAACAAACGCCCCGCGTCGTCTCCGCCATTCTACCCATGTGCCAATCACTATCTAGATGACACAGCAAGCGCCCCATGTCATCCCCTCAATTCTACCCGTGTGCCAATCAGTATCTAGATGGCACAGCAAGCGCCCCACGTCATCCCCTCCCCTCTACCCATGTGCCAATCACTATGAAGCTGACATGGCCAACGCCCTGCGTCATCCCCTCCACTTTACCCAATCTGTGCCAATCACTATCAAGATGGCACAGCAAGCGCCCCACGTCATACCCTTCCCTCTACTCGCGTGGCAATCGCTATAGAGATGAGTGCTAAGCCAAGCGTCCTCTCCACTTTACACCTGTGCCAGTCGTAATTGAGCCCTAGCGCCTTTTATTATAGATCTCTGTGATTTTTTTATTTTTTTTTTATTATTAAGACTGTATTAAAATCTTTAAAAGCTGAATCTTATTTGATGAATTTTATTAAGTCAGATGTTTTCGAGGCCGGGATTCCTCTTGTTTACCCTTTAAAGAGAAAAATTAGTCATTTTCTCGCCCTTTTTTTCTGTAATTAAAGTGACGGCGTGATAAAAACAATATTTCATAGAAGTTGTTTGCTGCTTAATGCAAATTTAATGGCCTTAAAAATGTGTTCATTGAAATGCAGCGTGGCACGTCGGGATGTGCGGCGTCCTCTGTCTGCGCTCTGAACACCCTTTACATTTTGTGTGTGTGTGTGTGTGTGTGTGTGTGTGTGTGTGTGTGTGTGTGTGTGTGTGTGTGTGTGTGTGTGT
>JAOUQT010319125.1:0-14306 GCA_025769995.1 Xyliphius kryptos | reverse complement strand
GTGAGATGACTGTTGTGAGATGACTGTTGTGAGATGACTGTTGTGAGATGACTGTTGTGAGATAACTGTTGTGAGATGACTGTTGTGAGATAACTGTTGTGAGATGACTGTTGTGAGATAAATGTTGTGAGATGACTGTTGTGAGATGACTGTTGTGAGATGACTGTTGTGAGATGACTGTTGTGAGATAACTGTTGTGAGATAACTGTTGTGAGATAACTACGCACAGATCTAAAACATTATGTATTTTTATAGCGCCTCCAAAAGCAGAACTGGATAGCAAACTCCTTGTAGACACAGTTACGGTCAGAGCAGGGTCAGACCTGGTTCTTGATGCTGCCGTTGGTGGTAAACCTGATCCAAAGGTCTGCTGGTCCAAGGGAAAGAAGGAGCTAGACCTTTGTGAGAAATATTGTCTTCAGTATTCCAGCACGCGTGCTATGGCAATTATCAAGTTCTGCGACAGAGATGATACTGGAAGATATATACTGACTGTAAAGAATGCATGTGGAACCAAAACAGCTGAGGTCAATGTGAAGGTGCTTGGTAAGTAAAATAATTCTGCATATGTTAGAAATTATATCTATAAAAACACTTAAATTGGAACATCAAGCTTAGCCCTAAGTGTCATTCTTTTACTTTTCAAGATACACCTGGTCCATGCCAGAATATAAAAATCAGCAACGTAACCGAGGAGAAATGCATTGTGCATTGGAATGTACCACTAGAGGATGGTGGTGACCCCATCACGCACTACATTGTGGAGAGAAGGGACACTAACCGGCTCAACTGGGTCATTATAGATGCCGAATGCAAGGCCCTTGTATGTCGCGTTGCTAGACTTTTCAAGAATCATGAGTATATTTTCCGTGTGAGAGGTGTAAACAAATATGGAGCTGGTGTGACACTGGAGTCCACGCCTATCTTTGCCAGAAACTCATTCAGTAAGTAAAGCACGTGACGCCGTCTTGCGTCCAGCATATTAGTGGAAAATAAAAGGACATGCTGATTTATTCTTTTGTTCCTCTGCAGCTGTTCCATCTCCACCGGATGCACCAGAGATTATTGCAGTTGGAAAAGACTTTGCAACAATCGAGTGGCTGAAACCTGAAAACGATGGTGGGAGTGAAATCACAAGTTACCTGATTGAGAGGAAAGAGAGAAAGAGCATCCGATGGATCAAGGTTAATAAAGACTCTATACTCAAGGACACAAGCTTCAAGGTCACCGGTCTGCAGGAGGGCAACATTTACCAGTTCCGTATTACAGCCATTAATGCTGCTGGAGACAGTGAACCTAGTGACATATCCATGTATGCAGTGTGCCGAGAACCAACAGGTAGAGCATCCAGAAAATAACGTTTTTGTCAAGTAAATATGCAGCATCTCATCTCATGCATAAATACGCCTTATGTTTGTCTCCAGGGAAACCGGGTGCTCCTTCAATTCCACGTGTCACAGACACGTACAGGGACAGCATTAGTCTGGCCTGGACAAGACCGCTGGAGGATGGGGGTGCTGATGTTATTGGTTACATTCTTGAAATGCAAGAACTAGGCACAGAGGAATGGCTTAAGACCCATGAGAAGACTCTGAGAATCACAGAGCACATTGTGTTGGGTTTGAAAACTGGCAAAAAGTACTACTTCAGAGTTGCTGCAGTCAACGTCAATGGAGCGGGTGACTTCAGTGACCCATGTACAGAAGTGGAGCCGGTTGAAAGAATCGGTAAGACTCATTTCATTCACACTTCAAGTCATTAACCTGCAACTGATTTGTTTACAATGACATAACCCTATGTCCTTTCTCAGAAACTCCTGATCTTGAGCTTCCCGATGACCTCAAGAAGACAATATGCCTGAGAGCCGGAAGTTCGCTGCGTCTTCGTGTAACTGTTTCTGGAAGACCAGTTCCAGCCATCACCTGGAGCAAGCAGGGCGTGGATCTCCATAACCGTGGATTCATTGAAGTCACGGATACTGCCACAACACTCATCATTGACAAGGTCCACCGTTATGATGCTGGAAAATACACACTGGAAGCCTCTAATTCAGCCGGAAAGAAGGAAGTTAGCATTCTTGTCAAGATCTATGGTATGCTATCTATTTTTTATAGTCTACGACATTATATTGGGTTCGAAATGAAATTTTGAATATGAGCCAAAATTGCAGACACCCTGAGTGTGTGTGGACGGTCTGGTAATGAATTAAAGGCATATAAAAGGTTATCTTTATTTACAACTATACCCGATGATAATAAACAATATTCTTACTAAAAGGATCAGGATCGTAGAAAAGTTCTCATGCCGACTGAAACTTTATTATTTCTCCTATATTTTAGATACTCCTGGTCCAACGGGTCCGATTAAAATAAAGGAGCTGACAACAGAGTCTGCCCACATTACATGGGATGCCCCCGAGGTTGATGGTGGCGCACCTGTGAACAATTACATCATTGAGAGAAGAGAGACGTCAATGAGAGCCTACAAAACGGTCACTTCTAAATGCAGCAAGACATCGTATAAAATTACAGGATTGTCCGAGGGGTTGCTTTACTATTTCAGAGTGCTGCCAGAAAACATCTATGGCATAGGGGAACCTTGTGAGATACCAGACGCCGTGTTGGTCTGTGAAGTGCCACTGCCTCCAGCTAAACTCGACATTGTAGATGTCACAAAGTCATCTGTAACTCTTGGCTGGGAGAAACCTGCGCACGATGGAGGCAGCAGAATCATCGGCTACATTGTTGAGGCTTGCAAGGCTGGTACGGATAAGTGGATGAAGGTTGCCACTCTAAAATTAACAGACTTTGAATACACTCTGGAAAAACTGAATGAAAATGAGCAGTACCTGTTCCGGGTACGTGCCCTCAACAGCAGAGGTATTGGTGTACCCAAAGAAATAGTTACACCAGTAACAGTGCAAGAACAGAGAGGTACGTAACATTTAAATATACTGAAATTAGCAGAAATACAATAGAGCGGCACAGAGGTTTGTTTGACTCGCACATCTTCCTCTTTCAGTTATGCCAAGGATTGTTCTATCAAGAATGCCACAAAAGATGATGAGCGTTCTGGCGGGCAAACCCCTCGAACTTGATTTGCCCATCACAGGAAGGCCACCTCCAGTTTCCAGCTGGTACTTTAATGACAACAAGTTGAAGGTTCACGAGCGTGTGAAGATTCAGTCTACTGCTAAATTTTCCAAGTTAACCGTCCTCGACACCACAATTGATGATACGGGAGATTACATCCTTGAAGTGAAGAACATCACAGGAATCACTACCGAGACCATCAGAGTAATCATTCTTGGTAAGTCAGCTGTCAATCTTTCAACCTTCTCACATGATATAAAAATAATTCCATGTCATACGCCGTCGGAGGTTTGTGACGGTTGTCCACGCAGATGTGCTCCGTGGTATAATCAGAGCGAGCATCCCAATCTCTTGTCTGTTGTTGTCGAAGCCCAATTGCTAATGTCCCTGGCTTTTTTCCAGCAGCTTGTTCTACCAATCTAGCGATCCAGGCTGTATGTTTGATATATTTCTAACGTATTTCGTTTCTTTTCAGACAAACCTGATCCACCCAAAGAACCGATTCGCTTTGACGAGATAGATGCAACTTCAGTTTCAATAAGCTGGGACCCACCAGAGAGAGACGGCGGGGCTCCTGTATCTAACTATGTTGTTGAACAACGTGATGCTCATCGTCCAGGATGGGTTCCTGTTTCTGAATCTGTCAGCAGGCCAATCTTTAAATTTGACCGGTTGACAGAGGGAGATGAATATGTCTTCCGGGTTGCGGCAGTCAATCGCTATGGTGTTGGAGACTACTTACAGTCCGAAATTGTGGAATGCAGGAGTTCGAAATGTAAGCACAATTAGATACACACACACACACATATATATATATATACACACACACACATATATATACACACACACACTATATACAGTATACATATTACCTCTAAATAAATGCAAACTTTTCAAATTTCCAGCCATTCCTGGACCACCAGGCCGCCCGATAGTATTTGATATGTCCCGGGATGGCATGACAGTAGCTTGGGAACCACCAGATGAGGACGGCGGTTTGGAAATATCTGGCTACATCATTGAGCGCAAAGAGGTCAGAGCTGACAGATGGATCCGTGCCAATAAGAACCCTGTGACAATGACAAGATACAGGTCCACCGGTCTTATTGAGGGCCTGGAGTATGAGCACAGGGTCATAGCCATTAATGCTAGAGGTGTTGGCAAACCCAGTCTGCTTTCAAAACCAGCTGTAGCAACCGATCCCGTTGGTAAGTGTATTTTTTAACAAAAGTGCACCGATGTTTGTAAAAAAATAATCCGTTGTTAAACCAGATTTTATAACAATGACAAATGTTTACAGATCCACCCGGCTCACCTCAGAACCCTAGAGTAACTGACACTACAAAAACATCTGTGTCTCTGGCCTGGAATCCACCTGATGAGGAGGGTGGCTCTAAAGTAACTGGTTATCTTATTGAGATGCAGAAGGTTGGTTCTGTAGCCTGGACCAAGTGCAATACTACGCCTACAATGATCTGTGAATACACTTTGACACAAATGCCTGAAGGCGAGGAGTTCCGATTCAGAGTCTTGGCTTGTAATGCTGGTGGACCAGGAGAACCCGCTGAAGTGCCAAAATCTGTCACTGTGACGGAGATGCTAGGTATGATGCAACTAGGTTTTCATAATGATGACCATCATGAACTACTGCTTAGTCTTTTACTTAACTGTTTCTATTCATTTGCTTTGTTTCAGAACCTCCAAGGCATGATCTCGACGCTAAGTACAAAGATATATTTGTTGTACGACATGGAGCAGTCATCAGACTTTCGATTCCAATCAAAGGCAAGCCAACACCTGTTTGCAAATGGACAAAGGATGGCTATGAGGTCTCTAACCGTGCAATGATTGCCTCAAGTGAGGACATCACTGAGCTTGTTATCAAGGATGCTGAACGGTCCGACTCTGGTGTATACATTCTCCATCTTGAAAACAAATGTGGCAGAAAGATAGTGCAAATAAAGGTCAAGGTGATTGGCCGTCCATCTGCTCCTGAAGGTCCTCTTGGATTTGAGGATATCCAAGCTCATTCTGTAAAAGTGAGCTGGAAGCCACCAAAAGATGATGGTGCCACGGAAATACTTGGCTATATTGTGGAGCGACGTAAGGCAACAAAGGCAGCCTGGTATACTGTGGACTCAAGAGTTGTCGACACATCACTGGTTGTTAAAGGACTAAAAGAAAATGTCGAGTATCACTTCAAGGTGACAGCAGAGAATAAATTTGGAATCAGCGGCTCACTTAAATCAGAACACCCTGTTGTACCAAAGACCCAGATTTGTAAGTACTTTTTCAACTCATTCCAAAACGTACAATTACTGACCAGTATAAAATATTCAAATGCCTTTGTTTCTTTAAAATAGGTGTGCCAGAAGTTTCAGGGACACCACCGGAGATCATGGATGTTACAAAGTCCTCCGCCGATTTGGCTTGGAATAAACCGAAAGATGATGGAGGATCACAGATCATCGGTTACTTCCTTGAATATAAAGAGGTGTCATCTGACAAATGGGTTCGCCATGAGATAAGGGTTACGTCTACCATGTACACGATTAGTGGACTCACTACTGATGCAGAGTATCAGTTCCGTGTGATTGCTGTAAATGACATTGGAGAGAGTGAACCTGGACCTGCATCAGATTCGGTCATATGCAAAGATCCATTTGGTAAGAAAGTACATCTCGTCTCATTTTATTATCATTTCATACGCATGCATGTTTTAAACTGAAATTAATCAATACCTTTGCACCAACATTACTACTCTTGTTGTTTCAGACAAACCAAGTCAACCAGGGGAGATTGACACTTTCACTGTAACTAAGGATTACATCTCTATTCGCTGGGAGGCTCCTCAGTGCGATGGTGGAAAGCCATTTCTTGGTTACTGGGCTGAGTACAGAAAATCCGGGGAGAGCACCTGGAAGAAGTGTAACAGGGAGATATTAAAAGAAAAACAATATACTCAGGGTGATTTGCAAGAGGCCACTGAATATGAATTTAGAGTCTTTGCTGAAAATGAAACTGGAGTCAGTCGGCCTCGTAGAACTGCAGCAGCAATTAAAACCAAACTAGGAGGTAAGTATTCACATTCGCAATATAGACCTAAACATACAGTATGATAAATAAACATAAATAAATAAATCATTATATTTGACCTTTTGAAACAGTTGGAACTACACCAGCCCTCAGAAAAGAGATAGATGAAGTTACTGCCAAGCTTGGACAAACTGCCACCATAAAATGCCAAATTATCGGAAGGCCGGTTCCGGAAATTAAGTGGTACAAGGGTGGAAAGGAAATCAAAGAGGGACGTAAATATGCTGCAACCTCTGATGGCCGGAACCATACTTTAACCATCTCAACGGACCAGCAGGAAGACGAAGGCTTGTACACATGCAAGGCTGTGAATGAAGCTGGAGAATGTGAGACCAGTGGAAACTTGGTTCTGGAGGCAGCACCACAGTTCCCAATCCCATTAAAAGACAAAATCTTTGCCGAATGTGGTACAACTGTACGTATTCATGCTGTCTATATCGGTCGTCCTGAACCCAAAATCATGTGGCTTTATGGGGCCAAGGCTGTGGAGCTCTCTGAGAATGTAGCCATGGAGAACACGGAGCATTACACTCATTTGATTTTAAAGAATGTGCAGCGCAGAGTGAATGGTGGAAAATACAGAATCAGAATAAACAACCACTTCGGCTCTGCAGATGCCGTAACTCATCTCGAAATCCTAGGTACAGACTTCTAATAAAAATAATACTATATTGAATATATATTTATATTAATTTTATATGTTTGAGAAACTATGTATATATATTTATATTTATATATATATATTGTTGGTTACAGACAAACCTTGCATGCCAGAAGGGCCTATTGTTCTTGAAGCTTTATTGAAGAACTCTGTGATAATAAGTTGGAAGCCACCAAAAGATGATGGCGGATCGATTATAACAAACTACGTCGTGGAGAGACATGAAGACAAAGAAGGAGCCGAGTGGCAACTTGTCTCTTCGTCTATTACGGGCACGTCATGTCGCATTCCCAATCTTGTGGAGAATGAAAGATACTTCTTCCGCATTTCTGCCCAGAACCGTTATGGCATCAGTGAACCACTGGAGACTCCATCTGCTATTCTTATCAAGAGTCAACTGGGTAAGCTGGGAAATAAAAATGTAAACGTAAACATTCGGTACCATGTTGGATTTTTTATATCTTTTATATTTAAAATGTTTTACAGACAAACCAGGTTCACCACTCAAACCTGTTGTATCCGGCGTCACCAAGACCTCCTGCGTTGTTTCTTGGAAACCACCTTTAAATGACGGAGGGTCCAAGATCAAATGCTACACCCTTGAAAAGAAGGACAAAAAGAAAGGTGACTGGATTTCTGTAACCACGGATGAGATTCACCAAACAGTTTATTCAGTAAAGGGCCTTACAGAAGGTCTGGAGTATATCTTCCGTGTGAAATGTGAAAATCTTGGTGGAGCAAGTGAATACAGTGAAGAATCCGATCCGGTTATTCCAAGAACGGATGTTGAAGTACATGCTCCGGCTTTTAAAGAAGACCTCAGAAATATGAGTGTGAAATACAAGAGCAATGCGACGTTTGTTTGCAAGATAACAGGACAGCCCAAGCCTGTGATCAAATGGTTCAAACGTGGCAAAGAAATTCAGGCAGATGGAATTAAAACAAAGATCCAGGAATTCAAGGGCGGTTATCATCAACTTGTCATTGCCAACGCCGATGAGGATGATTCAACCGTCTATCAGATCAGAGCCACGAACCAGGGAGGCTCCATTTCTGCAACCGTTTCTCTCGATGTGGAAAGTAAGTAAACACTGGATGATACTCACCATGGATATGTTACTAGTTTATATTTATTTTTACAAATCTGTGGTAAATATATATATATTTGTTCTTCTTTCAGTTCCAGCAATGATTCATTTGCCTAAGAACCTGAAGGATAAAGAGGCCATCTGTGCTCTTCGGGGAGAAGTGGTGCACATCAAGATTCCATTCAGTGGGAAACCAGATCCAGTTATCACATGGCAGAAAGGACAAGATCTTATTGATAACAATGGGTATTATCAAGTCATCGTCACCAGATCATTCACCTCTCTTGTGTTCCAGAATGGAGTAGATCTGAAGGATGCTGGTTTCTATATTGTCTGCGCAAAGAACAGATTTGGCATTGACCAGCAAACAGTCGAACTGGACGTTGCGGATGTCCCTGATCCGCCTCGCAGCATCAAAGCCAGTGACGTGTCTAGGGATTCCGTAACACTTAATTGGGTGGCACCTGCCAGCGATGGCGGAAGTAGAGTCAGAAACTACATTATTGAAAAGTGTGCCACTACAGCAGAGAGATGGATCCGTGTTGCTCAATCACGTGACACTCGGTATACCGTGACCAACTTGTTTGGAAAAACAAGCTACCAATTCCGTGTAATAGCAGAGAACAAATTTGGCCAGAGTGCACCATCTGAACCAAGTGGACCAGTTGTGACAAAGGAAGATAAATCAAGAGTTCTGAACTATGATGTGGAGGTTGATGAGGACAGACCTGTCTCTAGGGGTAAAGCTCCTCATTCAGAGGTTATAAATTTACACAACAAATATATGATTGCTGAAGAGCTTGGCCGTGGACAGTTTGGCATTGTCCATCGCTGCCTTGAGATCAGTTCGGAAAAGACGTTCTTTGCGAAATTTGTCAAAGTGAAAGGTGCAGATCAAGCCATTATTAGGAAAGAAATTGCCACTCTGAATGTGGCACGTCATACGGGATTCCTGCAACTCCATGAATCATTCGACAGCGCCGAGGAGCTAGTTATGATATACGAGTTTATATCCGGTGTCGACATATTTGAGCGTATTTGCACAGCTAGCTTCGAGCTCAATGAACGCGTAATTGTCAGCTATATCAGACAGGTATGTGAAGCTCTCGAGTTTCTACACAGCAAGAGTTATGGGCATTTTGACATCAGGCCTGAGAATATAGTGTACACCACAAGAAGAGGAACTACCATTAAGATCATTGAACTGGGACAAGCTAGACATCTCACGCCTGGAGAACAAATCAAGATCCAGTACACAGCAGCTGAATATGCAGCACCTGAAATTCATCAAAATGAGTTGGTCAGCACTGTCACAGACATGTGGTCTGTTGGTGTCCTAGTATACATTCTCCTCAGTGGACTCAATCCTTTCATTGCTGAAACTAATCAACAAATGATTGACAACATCTCCAATGCAGAGTACAGTTTTGAAGATGAGGCCTTTAAAGAGGCAAGTGTTGAGGCTCTAGACTTTATACATCGCCTTCTTACTAAAGAACGTAAACATCGCATGACGGCTGCGGAAGCTTTGAATCATCCTTGGCTGACGATGAACACAGACGAGCTCAGCGGCAGGTCAATCAAGGTCACAAGACACAAGAGATATTACCAAGCCATGTTAAGAAAAGAATGGAACACTGTTGTCTCGTCTGCTCGAATTGCTAGTGGTGGTGCCATCAGAAGTCAGAGAGGTGTAACAGTTGCCAAAGCAAAGATCGCACCATTCGAACATGGTCCACTTGCTGGACAAATTAAACACAGTGTGGCTGATGAAGGCGATGATGTCAAATTTATTTGCAACATTGACAACTATGATAGCAGTACTGAGGTTACATGGTACTGTGGAGTTCGGCAACTTGAGGAGAGTAACAAATGTGAAATAACATACGAGGAGGGGCTTGCTACTATAACCATCAAGGGTATCTCTACATCAGATGATGGAACATACCGTTGCAAAGTTGTCAATGAGTATGGTGAAGACAGTGCGTATGCGGAGCTCTTCGTTAAAGGTGTCAGAGAATATCGTAGCTTCTTCACTACACGCGTGGTGAGGAAGGTCAAACGCAGAATAGACACAATCCGTCTTCTACAAAGACCCCCAGAATTCACCCTCCCACTGTACAATCGCACTGCCTATATTGGTGAAACTGTTCGCTTTGGCGTTACCATCACAGTACATCCTGAGCCACGTGTTATGTGGCTGAAATCTGGGCAGAAGATTTCTCCAGGGGATGATGACAAAAAATACACTTTTATAACTGACAAAGGTCTATATCAGTTAGTTATTCACAACCTCGACGCTGATGATGATGCTGAATACACTGTGGTGGCCCGCAATAGGTACGGCGATGATAGCTGTAAGGCTCGTCTCACAGTGGTTCCTCGCCCTCCACCTGCTGATAATACAATTCGACCCATGTTCAAGCGCCTACTGGCCAATTTGGAGTGCAAAGAGGGCCAGAGTGCACGCTTCGAGATAAGAGTGTCAGGATCACCATCACTAAAATGGGAGAAGGATGGTACACTGTTGACATTTGGTCCACAGATTGAAGTTGTTCATGAGGGTTTGGACTATTTTGTCTTGCACATCAGAGACACTCTTCCAGAGGATTCTGGTACATACAGAGTAACTGCCACTAATTCCGCTGGTTCGGCAAGTTGCCAAGCCATACTTAGGGTTGAACGTGTGACACATGTCAAGAAAGAGTTTGAGAGTGAGGAAGATAAGAGGAAGAAACAAGCTCTGGACCAACAGAAGATTGACAAAAAAGTACGATTATCACAAATTCTAGCTGGTACAGATGTTATAGCACTTAGTCCTGTAGCCAAAGACGCATTGAGAGAGGCTGCAACCATGTTCAAGCCAGCAGTAAGTGCCAAAAAACTAAAGACTGAGGCTGAAGAAGCAAAGGAAAAAGAAGAAAGAAAAAAGAGGGCAGAGGAAAAGAGATTAAGAATGCCATATGTTGTTCCTCCACCACGTCTTTATGGTCCTACTGCACTTGAAGAAGACATGGAGATCAAGCATTTTAAACCATTATCTGACATGAAGTGGTACAAGAAACTAAGGGATCAGTATGAGTTCCCTGAGCCTTTGGAAAAGATTCCTCAGAAAAGACTTAAGCGCATTAGACTTTCAAGGTGGGAACAATTTTATGAAGTTCCAATGCCAAGGATTAAAGACCAATACAGGCCAAAATGGCGTATACCAACTGTTTCACAAGATGACTTGGAAACTGTAAGACCAGCAAGACAGCGAACACCTTCTCCCGAACTGGAAGCGTACTACAGAATAAGAAGGCGCTCACTTGGTGATCTTTCTGATGAGGAACTGCTTCTTCCCATCAATGAATACCTGTCAATGAAGAGTACCGAGGAGGAAAGAATTAAACTTGAAGAGGAACTTAGATTAGGCTACTCTGCTTCTCCGCCAAGTCTAAGTCCTGTGCGCTTCGAGCTCTCTGCTTTGCGTCCTCCATCACCAAAGAGGATTGCATATGATGATGAAGAAGGAGAGGTTATACCTTCATATGACTCCTATCACATTCCCTCAAAGTATGAGGCAGGCCCAAGCTACATTGATCTACGTCAGAGACATGATAAAGCAACATACAGACCTCCTAGGCAGAAGCAAAGGATGTATGAAGACAAGGAAGACCAAGAGCTCCTTAGACCAGTCACCACCACCACAAGGCTAACGTCTTACAAGAGTCAGCTGAAACATATCGAGTTTGAGGAAAAAACAAAAACCACAAAGAAAGAAAAAACGAAAATTTCAGCACATGCCGTGATTGAAGGATCTGCATTAGACATGTACGATGCATCAGTAACGTCAGTTTCAACTGGTTATAGTAAGATTTCTCACTTGAGGACCGAGATGGACGAGGACAGAAAAGTAAGCCACAGGATTCCGAGCTCGGAAGAGAAACATCTACATTCCATAGGTATTGCGACAAGTGAGAAAGCAGTAACTACACAAGACTTGTCCGTAAAGGTTGATTACATGCAGCGTTATGAAGCCATGAAGAAATCTCTGAAATCTGAGACAAAGTTTGAAACAGTGTCTCAGCCACCGTTTAGTCTCGACCATGCACCTAGGGTGACTGTACGAATGCGCTCTCACCGCGTGGCAGTCGGTCAAAATACAAAATTCACGCTGAACATCCAGGCTAAGCCAGCGGCTCAAATCCAGTGGTATCACAACGGCCAGCCCATTGAGGAAAGCAGGAAGTATCGCATGTACAACATGAGCGGGGTTCTTTCACTACAGATTATTAATTGCCAAGAAGACGACACCGGGACATACCGCGTCACCTGCACAAATGCGAAGGGAGAAGCCTCCGACTATGCCACTTTAGACATTTGTGGAGGTGGATTTTCTGCATATACATCCCAACGCAAAGACGAAGAGCCCCCAACACCTTTTATACCTGAAATGACCAGAACAGATGTTTACCATGTGTCTTCATCAAAGGCAAAGTCTACCCATGAAACACATGTCTCAGATGTACAGGTAGTAACTGAAATAAAGAAGTCTGATATAAAAACAGAGGCAACAGAGACAATTGAGGCAACTGAGACAATCGAGGCAACTGAGACGTTTATTCATGAAGAGTATGCATCATCTGAGACTAAGCTTCAAACCACAGAAATGGTAACAGTAGAAGAAGCTCCAGCTGAGACAACGAAACCAACCTTCTCCGCTACAATCCTGACCAAGCCGCAGTCACTCACAGTTTCTGAAGGGGAGTCTGCAAAATTTTCCTGTGATGTGGATGGTGAACCGGCACCCAGTATAACCTGGTTAAAGAAGGGACAAGCACTCGTGTCGTCTCACCGTCATCACGTGACGACCACGGAATACAAGTCTACATTTGAAATCACGCAAGTGGAAATTTCAGACGATGGAAGCTACACGGTGGTTGTGGAGAACTCCGAGGGTAAACAAGAAGCAGAATTTACCCTGACTGTTCGCAAACCTACACCCGTGCAGAAGGTTGTCGCTTCACCCCCAAGAGTGAAGTCTCCAGAGTCTCCTCGCCTGAAGTCACCTGCAGGGATCAAATCCCCACCAAGAATCAAGTCACCTGAACCGATTAGGTCTCCACAAAGAGTCAAGTCACCACTCACTGCAAAGTCGCCAGTTCAGAAAGAGAAAACAACTGAAGAATGTGCGAAAACGATGATCATACACGAGGAGGTCCAGTCCATTTCAGAAATCAAAGCTTCCCAAACACAATTAACAATGACTGAGGGTCAGTCAGTCACGCTGAAAGCAAACATCCCTGGAGCATCGGACGTTAAATGGATTCTGAATGGAACGCGAATAATCAATTCAGATCAATACAGATATGGTATTTCTGGGAATGACCACACTTTGACCATTAAGAGTGTAGGATCATATGATGGAGGAATTGTCACATGTGAGGCGAAAACTGAAGAAGGTGTGGTCAAGTGCCAGTTCGACACAACCGTCCGTCAGAAGTTATGCGATGCACCGAACTTCCTAGTGCAACCTCGCTCGCAGAACATTAACGAAGGACAGGAGGTCATGTTCAGCTGTGAAATTACGGGTGAACCTACCCCGGAGATTGAATGGCTCAAGGACAATGACGTGGTAAGTATTCGTGATCGTTGTGTTGATCGCTGTATATTGATACTGTTTAATAAAACTTCCTCCAATTTTACAGTTAACTGTTGCATCACATATGAAACTGAGCCGCTCTAAGAACGTGTACAAACTGGAGATTCGGAACGCCACAGTTGAGGACAGCGGCAAATACACAGTTATGGCCAAGAACCGGTTTGGACAATGTTCTGCGACAGCATCTCTCAATGTTCTTAGTGAGTTCCTCCTTCTTTTAAAAACGTTACTAACAACTCCACGTGCTACACGTTGTTGTGAACATTGTGTACGTTAATTATTAGAGAACACACGCCAGTGTATTTCTAGTACCAGTCCCAAACCAGGTAAATGCTCAGGGTTGCGTCAAGAAGGGCATATGGTGTAAAATATCTTCCAAATATATAATGCGAGTTCATCAAGGTTCCTCCATACCAGATCGGTCATGGCCTGGGTTAACAAGGACCGCCACCACTACTGGCGGCAAACATGGTACTAGTGGAAATTGCGCTACTGCCAAAGACGACGAGGAGGGAAACGTGTGAGGAGACAGAGAGTGAACAGTTGAGTCAAGAGTGTAGGGCTCGGCCTAGCAACCCTGAACGTAGGAACAGGAAGAGACTGGAGGCAGATTTAGAGGTGGCAGAGAGATGATGTTGAGGTTCTATCTGGGAGTGTCCAGGAAGGACATGATTAGGAATGAGAATGTCAGACTGACAGCACAGGTTGAAAAATACGTTATAGAG
>JAOUQT010319116.1:3277-14307 GCA_025769995.1 Xyliphius kryptos | reverse complement strand
GCGTTCGACCTAAAGAAATGTAAATTTTAATAATGTTTTATTAAAACATTACACATTTTAAAAAATATATTTTATATTTTCATATACAGCACAGCAGACATAAAAACATGAATAAGAGAGCTTCATAAAACATTGTTTTACCCATAACATAAAGTACGGTTAAATATATTTAGATTACCAAATCTTCAGTTTTACTCAAATAAATTAAGGAAAAAATATATACACTTTGCATAAAAGCTACAACTAGTGGTTTGCATGATCTTCAAGTTTCCCAACCACACAACGCAGAAGTCCATAATAGACTAATAATAATTCACAAAATGTATTAAAACAAACATACAATAAACAAGCAATAGAAAATACTTTAGGATACATAGGGTCGATCTTACATACCACACAAAATGTTTAACAATACATCAAAGGAGCACACAACCCCTACAACACAAACCAATTCTCAGTTGACACGCCACTCTTACTACCATGCGTTCATATCAACATTGCACCCTATACAAAATTAACAAAATAAAATGGCTTCTTACCAATTATGTGTTTAGAGAATGGAGAAAGCCCTTGGCAAGTTGTGGGGTTAATGTCTTACTGCCTGGTGTGACTGACAGTGGACAGCGGAGTGGTAACACTGTGTGTGCTAACCACATGTACATTGAGCGGACACAGTCAAAAAAATAAAAGAGACAGCCAATGCATAAAACACAAGTGCAATACAATATCCCAAATTCTACGCTCAGTCACGATAATTAACTAATATGCATCTTAAGGTAAAACAGGTTACATTTGTGTTTAGCCATTTAGCTTTTTTTCAATCGTCTGACGCATGCCTCTCTTTTTTTTTCAAGATCAAAGACAAGTACAAAATAAGATGCACAGTAAATTTTGAAATCGATGAAAAATGAGATATCTACTCCCATTAAAATCAATGTAAATCCAGTTACATGCTGGGGTTAACCTAGAGACACCAAAATATATAAAACATATTTTATAGAGAATAAATTTATTGTTTAGTGCTAAAAACAAAACAAACTAATTATATATACAGTATTTTATATTAATTATCAAAATGAATATAAAAACAAATGTAAAAAGCAAATAAAGTTTTAACATTTAAATTGAAGGGCATTCACATTTCTCTATCTGTATGGAAAGAGAATTAATCGTGGATGGCGACATTCCAGGCATGTGGCCGATTCCAGCAATCTTAATCCCACTCTTGTATTTTTAAAAGATTTTTTTCTGCTCAGAGAGCATCTTTAGTTCTATTGAGTCAACTTTGAATGCTTAATTTATGCAAGAAACTCCTAAAGTGAGTCTGAATCAACACATTTTTGGTAGTAATAATGTTATGAGCAAATCTATTTTTGTAAGGTCTGAGGGCACTTAGTTTCGTTTTCAGTTTATTCCCGTTCTTGTCCTGTCTGCGCCTCTCATTTGTTAATTGGTCCTTGTTTAAGTTAATTGTCTTGTCATTATAGTCAGCTGTGTTTATTCCGTCACGTGTCTCACCTGCCCATTATTTAAGTGCCTTTCCCTTGTTAGTCTTTGTCTTAGCGTCATATGAGTTACTCCATGTCTGTGTGTGCTTTGTTCCACGTTGTCTCTGCAAATTAAAACCTCTTTATTTTGGCACTTTTTGGACTTTATAGTCTTTTTTGCACTACAGTCATGGTTTTGGTTTCGTGACAATTTTCTTCCACTCTAAAGATTTTATTGTTACTATAATCCTGGACTATTTTTACATCTTAAGTTTTTTTTATTCTTATGGGTTATTTAGGCTTCAGCAGTCACGTCTGAGTCGTCTGATCTTGTATTTGGGCTGTGCTGCCTACCCGCATGTCTTTGTCTTTTTGTACCAAGTTTACTTTATATTAACCTGTTTGCGCTGAGTTTACTGTATCTTAGGCTGGCTATACTGAAAATGCTTTAACTTAGTCTTTTTTTGTGCCAAAAGCACTACAAACATATCAGTTTGTGTCGAATGTTTTGCACCATAGGTGCTGTACGTGCATTTGCACAAGTGGCACAGATTGTGTTCTTGCCAGAAGCACATTTTCTAGACCTACTGATGGTCAAGAGAGTCTGAATGAATTGATCAGTAATGGAGAGGGCCTAAATAAACTGGGCAATGTTAAAGTTGGCCTAAAAATCAGTAGGGGGCTGGATTTACTAGTTTGTGGTTAAGAGGGCCTGAATAAACCAAAATGAATTAAAGGGCCTGGTTAAACCAGTCTGTGGTCCAAAAGGCATTCTTAAAGGCATCTTTGATGAAGGTATTTATTGTCAGTTGCACACCTTAAAGCATGGTCCCGTTAATGACTGTTTCTGTTTTTCTTTTGGTTACAACTTGTTATTAATCGTTAGCTCACTGCATTAAATATTCTCACTTGTTTCATGTTTTGATTTGCTATATTTTAGTCCCATTATCGCTTTGCAAAATAGGACATTCACTTGTTACCTGTTCACTTTGTTAGCTTACATGTCTGTGTACACTTTGTGTGTTGCAGGTAACCATTTTGATATTTGTTAAAATGAACTAAAACAGTCATTGCAAGCCAGGTCCTCATATATCTTTACCACACATTTGTTCTTCTGGGCAAGCTTCAAAACAATCTTTCTATAAAATAGAAATCTTCATTAATTGAACATTGCACCAGTAAGAACAGAGTGTGACGGTTCAATTAGCAGGGTAAGAGCAGTTTTGTTCAAAATATTGCAATGCACACAACATTATGGGTGACATACCAACAAGTTCAACAGATTGGTTAGATTAACATGAAAGTGAAGTTGAACATCTCCCATGGCCTGCACACTCACCAGATCTAAATATTTGGGGGGGTTTGGAGGAGCGAGTCAGGAATGTTTTCCTCCAGCAGCATCACATAGTGACCTGGCCACTATCCTGCCAGAAGAATGGTTTAAAAGCCCTCTGACCACTGTGCAGGACATGTATATGTCATTCCCAAGACAAATTGACGCTGTATTGGCGGCAAAAGGAGGCCCTACACCATATTAATAAATTATTGTGGTCTAAAACCAGGTGTTTCAGTTTCATTGTCCAACCCCTGTATATGGATGTGGTCAATGTACACATGCAGGTAGTTGGTGTGAAAGCAGAAAATGCAGAGGACAGAGTGAAGTAGAAAATAATGATTAGCTGTGGCGACCCCTGATGAAGGAAAAGGCCGAAAGAAGTTGTTGATGTATAAATATTCACACTAGAACAACATACCAGAACAACTCTAAAAAGTAATCCACAAACAATTAGTAATAGTTAATGCTCTGATAACTCACAAAGAAGCTATAGAACTGACTGATTGTAAATGTAAATGGAGAACACTTGGTAGCGACACAGGATAAATAGCATCTAACTGAACAAAAGCCAGTGCACATCTGTATTTGCATGTTTTATTGTATTTGGCACATGTTGAAGCCGAGTAGTAACCTTAGTTGATTAGTGTTTGATAGGCATTTTTTAATTTGCTAGCTAAAAAAATATAGACAATTTAACTTTTAGCCACTTTTTGACATTAAAGTCTTCACTCTTCTAGGTAAGCTTTCAATAAATAATAGAGCTCACATAAAAAAAACAAATAAAACTATTGGGAATAACAATTACCAACAAACAACCTGCAGAAAGTAATCGGGAAATGAAAGAGGAAGAAATAAAAATGGAACTTAATATATGAAAAATAGAAAGTAGAATTGAGATTATTAAAACATTTATACTGTCGAAACTTTTATTCCTATCCACAATTTTGTCTATTGGGAAAACAATAGAGAGGTCACAAGAAGAACAATTCTATACAAACCAAAAGAATTAGGAGGACTCGGGGCATTAGATGTAGATCACACTTTGTAAAAACGTGGCACAGGCAATACATCGGGGAGCAGAGTGAATTGGAGAAAGAAAGTCTTGGACAAAGAAAAATGGGGAGAATAAGACAAAATATACTTTATTATAAATTAATATATGCAGATTTTACTTTAAACTGAAAATAGATTATTCAAAATAATAAACACATATACAACATAATCAATAATGATGAAAACGGGGAGATATTCATCCATAAAAACCTAGACACTACAGAAAGCCAAAAATGTATAAAAAAATATAAACAGCAAAGATTTATCAGAGAATATAAGAGATGTGATATGGTTGGTCAGTGTGGGTAGGCTGTTAGTGAGGTGCGTGAAAAAATGGAGCTGTTTTGTCACCACAAAAATATGTCCCTTTGATTCTTGTAATGAAGATGAGACAATTGATCATTTATTATTGCACTGCCCACAAACAGCATAGATCTGGATTGGATGTGAACATCAATGAAAAAGTTGTAAAATATAAAATAATTGAAGAAAATAAAACAAAACAAGAGAGAGAATTTCTATGGATAATAATTTGTTGTGTAAATGATAAAATTTGGAAAATCAGATGTAACATGATCATCCACCAGTGCCAGATCTCTGCTGAAAGTGTGTTTAAACACATAAAAAACGGACTTGAAAAGACTGAGAAATATGGACCAGAAAATTAATAAGAAACATCCCTGGCATCTACTCGATATTGACTGAGATATTTGTGTGTTTGTTTTCCTTCCGTAATTTTCCTGTACTATAATTGTAAATATGTAATGCAAATATTGTAAATGTTGTATTATACACCAATTGTAACGTTTTTTTTAAATGATTTAATAACGTTCACTTTAAAAAACTAGAAACAAAGTAAACCACTTACGGCAAAGAATCTCTACAGCACTCGAGCACTGACCTAAACAAAAGTAACAACTTAAATAGTCACCTAATCAGTGCACAAAACACAAAACAGCTGAGACACATTAGATCACGTGGCAGCCCCAATATTCTTGCTTCTGTAAACAAGGGCTGTCACCGAAATCCATTGTTTGCTATGAATCCGGAATCCCCCTATGCTGTCAGAGTTCTCGGGTTTCTGACACTATGTTCCATTGTAAATAGAATATCAGTTTTTGAGATGTGTAAATTATTGCATTCTGATTTTATTTACGATTTGTACTTTTTCCAACTTTCTTTGGAATTGGGTTAGTAGGTAGAAAATAGTTTGAGAGAGAGAGAGAGAGCTAGTGCAATAGTAGTCATGACTCAGTGAAACCATGCTATGCAAAACAACATCATTCATAGAGATGAATCATCATGGATATGACAGCCACACTTTTTACACTACCTTTCTATGTTTTTTGCTATTCCCCCTATTCCCAGACCCCTAGATCCCTTCCTAAGCTACATACATTAGAGTATTTTAACCTCCACAGCTACAGTGCTCATTCATTCAATTCATTCAAGAACATGTTGTACACCCTGAAGAAAATCCTGGAAAAAAAAGCTAAAATGTAGACTACAGAATTATAATAAAGAAGATAAAAAAACATGTCGATCACTAAATATTAGATGTAGTAGTTTTTGTTGTGGAGTTTATTAATTTTTAGTAAATATTCTGTCACAATTCTGGAAATAGTTTTTTATTACTGAGATACTGATTAAAATCTTTTCAAAGGGGTGTACTCTTTTGTCTGTTCCTGTTAGATTGCTTGTGATTTGCTTTATCTGCCAGAAGTGGCCATTGATGGTATTTTTCTTTATTTTCTTATCTACAGATGCACACAAACACACATATTGTACATAAACACCCTAGTCTAGTCTCTCTCTCTCACACACACACATACACACACAAACATTCTGCCTCTTCTCGCCTTAGAGAAGATACTGCACTAAAAAAATGCTATATTATCTATAAAAGATACTTTTTTGCTCTCTACCTGTGTGAACGTGAGTTCAGCCTATGAAAGGAAAGGCCCAGGGCTTCACACACTAGATTTAAACTAGACACATCACTGAAATCCTAAATCAGATAAAAACAACACCCTGTAACCTGAGGGTTTGAGTGCTGCACTGGCAGGGAAAAAAGAACTAAGACGGATAGACAGACAAAAACAAAAAGTCCGTATGTATTTGTATAATCTGGAGACAAAATGAATGTTATCTTTTCAGTGGAGTGACTGCTGAAATATGACATTTCAAGATCAAGCTTAACATGCTGCATTTGTATGAAGTGCGCATGTGTACAGCAAGTGTGTGGGAGTATTTCTGGAACAGGAGATCCTTGCTTCCAGCCATTTTTGCCTAATGTAAATCACATCACCAGCAATTATATATTTGTATTTCTCCTGTCCAGATGTTAATACTATCAGCTGAGTGTGCTACAGGGAGAATAATGTGTGTGTGTGTGCTTGCCTGTAGTGTGTGTTTGCACAGCTGGAGGGTGTAGTCTGCTTGGATCTGCATTTAGCAGGTTGTAGCTCCATATCTGAGAAGTATTAGCCAGGCTTTCTCCAGATTTGTTCAATAAACTGCACAGGTAAAGGTTCGTCCTCATCATTGTCAGAAAGTACATTTAGCAACAAAACACAGACATGTTCATGTAAAATAAAAACACTTCCAACACAACTGGGTGCTTTAACTCAACAGTACTTGTGCAATAGCCCTGCAGCACTACTAAATTCTTGCATTAATATAAGAGCCACCACACTTTACCTTCAATAACAGATGTTCAACTGATGAACAGAAAGATCATTTCCTTTTGCCTTCTCTCTGGTGAGACCAAAACAGCTGGCAATGACTCAAAGCACAGCGCTTGCTCTATCTCTCTATCTTTCTCTCTTACCATAGCTCTGTCTCTCATGGCTTGAAAAGACAATTGTTGCCAAAGCAATGAGCAGGTAATGAATTATAAGAGTGAGATGTTATAAAATAGAGTATTTATAGGAAAAAGGAACAAATTGAAATGTATTGTTAAACCAATCAACCCTATACAGTATATGGTTTCAAGGGGGGGCAAAATCTGCACTCTTTATAGAATTTATTTAGACAAATTTCAGAAAAAACAAACACATCATTTTTAAAATATCTTCCTGCTTTAAAATTATTTTGTGCAAATTAAAAGAGTCTCATTTCCTGTGACAATATATGTCAGGGAATAAAGAAAGGATTGTGGTCAAACATGAAATTGAAGTCTCCACATATATCCAGACTCCGTTCCTGCTTATAACCCATTCAAAGCACCATGAGAATCCGATAAGCCACACCCACCACATCTTCTTTTTGTGCTCATTCTTGAATATGTGAAATGAGTTTCAGTGCCAGCAAGGTGGTTTCTCAAAGTAGAGAATCAGATTTTGGGCTTACATCATTAAATTAATAAATATAACATAAATAAATGGTGGTCAACATTATGCCTATTGCCATTTATTAGTAATATTATATAACTAATACATGGCAATAACTTAATGTTGATGTTCAAATCTTTATATTTGTTACCTGAGAGAGTTTAAGTTTGGTCTGTTACAGTGATTACATATTCACTCTTTCTTGTTTTTTTTGGGTTCTAAAATGATGTTGTTGTTTTGCTGTTTCCCTTAATACTCTGCATTGTTAAAGTGTTCAGTTTCTTGTTTTGATTCTTAATTTAAATAATCTGATGGAGAACATATTTTCTGTTTAGTGATCTATAACATTCTAATTTAAATTGCTCTTTCTATATTTGTCTCTCACCATTTTCTAAATAAACTCTCCTGCATGCTTTTTCACTCTGATTATCTTTAAGATTATATAAAATGTTATTAAGAGTGCTAAAATTCAAGCTTTTATCATTTACATCTGAGAGACTCCTGGTTTAATCCGACCCTGATGGGAGATGTGAAATCTGAGGTAAGTATCTGTAATACTAATTTTCTGCTGTACAGACATAGATAGATCTGATCAGACTGATTTAGCTAGGTTTTGAAGGTGAAAAAATTACAAATGCTTTCTAATGAAAGATGATGCATCCTTTCTGTGCTATGTGAATCTGTTTCCTTGGTGAAGTGCAGGAAAATTGGACAAAAGATGCCTATCAGCAATTAAAACATTTCCAGGAATGGTTAAGATTCAGCTGAGAACTGTGGTCACTGTCAGAGGTCTTTTAAAGTGTTCCCATGTGGTAATATATGTTATATTTGGCTATTACAGTTACAAAGGTCATTAAGTGTTAGTTTTCAGCCTTGCCGCTTACTAGCAGAGATTCTCGAAATCTTTTGATGATATTATGGACTGTAGATGACGAAATCCCTAAATTCCTTGCAACTGCAACTTGTGACTAATGAATTCATACGTGTAAGATTAATGATAAAATGTTAAATAATGTGCATCACTTAGCCAAATGGGGTTGTGGAATGTTATGGTGTGTGAAATGGAGCCAGAATACTAATAAGAGTGTTATTCTTTGGTTTCTTATGTAGACCAGGTTTTTTAAGTGATTATTTAGTTCCACGGGACTTGAGTGTGCAGTTAGTGGGCTGCAACTGCACTATATAGACCGTCGAGCCAAAGCGTGATCATTTATTGCACCATTCTTACATTTTCATTTCTCAAACACAGTAAGAAAGAAGATTTTTTTTATGTTGGGACACTAATTGAAGGATATATCTTTGTATAATAGAGTGAAAAGGACTAAATATATTTAAAGAGCATCCCATTGTCATATTTTTCCCTTTTTCAATTTTTTTGAAAATTATTTTCTTTTCTGATCCTCCTATTAACACTCAGTACAGAGACTATTAATGTGACTCTGATCAGTTAACTGGTTCTTGACAAGTAAAAAAAAATGTTCATGGAAGATTTTGTAAATATTTACACTGTGATTATACCTTGATCTGATGGAATCCTGAGTAGCCAAGTTGTAAGAACACAGCTCAGAACCTAGAAAAAAAGGAAAAGAAAGAGTACTTATCTTGAATTATCTTCTGAAATAAGGGTTGTGTATGTAATTCTTTTACAAAATATTGTAAAAGAATTAAAATGTTCTTATAAGTTGAAATTGACATTTGTTGGGTAAAAGTACCTGGAATACATTTAACATAAAGAAAACCGTGGTAATAATAGTCAATACTTACCTAAAAGTAGCCAAATAATACTAACCTCTGTACATTATATCTGTAAAGAAGAACATAAGTAATAAACTGCTTAATTAAATAGCTAAGGCTATTGTTCAACTAACATAAGGAGAACATTTACCTTAAAATTAGTTGAGTTGACAAAAACAAGAACTGATAAAACTGACACTGGGGACAAGAGCAGGAAACAGAAAAAGCTTATAGAAATTATAGCAGTCTAACCTCAAATAGACACTAAAAATTTTAAAAGAAATGCATAGGTTAGTTTTTTATTTTGTTTATTTACTTCATTGTTAATTATCCCTGTCAAGTGACATTCGTTTTTGAATACAATTTTTAAGGCCATTTTTTAAAAGTAATTAGTTAATTTTCCTTATCTGTTTTCTGGTGTTTTCTTTTAGTCTTATCATTCCTTACTAATTTAGAACTGGTCCTGTAGCTTACTCATCTGTGTGGACTATAGTACATGGTCCTCATCTCATACTTTACATATGCTATACAAATATTTTGGTTGCAGGAATCAAGCTATAATTGCATTACAGAATGTCTTTGAATATGACTAAGAATGTTTTTCACAATGTAGTACAGTAATTATCTGCTACAATTACCAAGTGTCTTGGAGAGCAACCTTCATAATGATTTGTCTACACAGTGGTCTGTTATACAAAGACTTTAACCTTTTATTTTTTTGATAGAAATGTTTGGAAATATAAATCCTTATAGCACTATTAGTGTCTCTCTATGACATCACTACAACCTCCCTGATTTACAAACAGTAAATGTGACTGGATTAGACAGTTTGTTCTGGTTCAGGATGATAGATGTTGTTTCAGGAACAAAAGCAACCTGCAGACATCAGGTCATTCATATTATATATATAAATTTATATAAATTAAATACAATACCCTTTTCAAACAGTATGTGTATATTCAAGTTTGTTAGATTTTCAAACCTTTTCAAAATTCTATTAAGCTTTAGCAAAGAGCACATTTTATAATCAAATATGCTAAAAATCCAATATTTGTAAGGATGGACTCTGGTTCAGGAATGCACAGGAGGGTAGAAGTAGTTGCAGAAATGTATCTTTAATAATAAACAAATAGAACACACGAGAAATAAACATATAAACTAAGAAACCAAAAACAAAACAAGGAACTTGACTAAACTTGGAGAAACATGTGTCATGAAACAAAGAAACAAACTCTTAAAATAAAAATAGTATGTCTATTTATTTTAGTTTAAATGCCGCACTGTTAGTTTAAATGCAGTTCCCTGATTCCTGACAGAGTCCCATCTCAACGAGCTGCCTCCCAGAGCTCAACATACAAACATACAAATCCCCCTCCCAAACATTACTCACTCTTGAAATAGTATTTTGGGGAACTCTTAACTTAACTTTGAGATCAGGAACTGCTTACTGGGCGGAGACTGGAGGCAAGGTCAGGCTCACAGGACTGCCTGAGGGTGAAGCTAGGACCCCCGTGGAGCATGAGGGAGGACATGGAGTCTCAGTGCAGCTAAATGGGGGAGTAGAGCTCTGAGCGAAGCCAGAGGGGGAGATCTGTGATGCCAGGGGGAGAGCGGAACACCTGGAGAGATGGAGCAAGGGACCACTGACGCCGACAAAGCAAAATGAGGGGGAATGACCTTAGGAGCGACGTCTGAAGCGTAGCAAGGTGGAGGAGGGAGCGAGCCGGCTGAGGTAGTGGGTGCAGCGACCTCTAGGGCAGAACTAGGGCAGAACACGTGTGCTCACTTCACCAGTGTGTGTGTTTCACTGCACGGATGGGTTAAATGCAGAGGAGAAATTCTGCTGTGTGAAAGCATAGTGGCAAAAAAACTTTCAGGGTGTAAAAAGATCATAGAAGGAAATTGAGTTAGATTATTGTATTTTATGTTACTTAAATTTATTTGCAATATCAGTGAAAGAGAGGGAAGTAATATACACTCCCTTTTTCACTTTATTAGGTACACCTTGCTAGTAAATGGTTGGACCCCTTTTGTGGAATACTTTCAACAAAGATGTGTTCTGAATTCCATAGTTTTAACAAGTCTTTT
>JAOUQT010319115.1:0-25190 GCA_025769995.1 Xyliphius kryptos | reverse complement strand
GTTTTTGGAATGTGGGAGGAAACCGGAGAACCCGGAGGAAACCCACGCAGACACAGGGAGAACATGCAAACTCCACCTGGATTAGGATTCAAACCGGGAATCCCCAGCGCTGAGAGGCGAATGTGCTAACCACTAAGCCACCGTGCCACCTCACAAAGATATTTGTTTTATTTTAAAAAATTTCATAACAAATATCTTTAAATAATTATTTATAATCAGATGGCTGGTGAATAATAAAACTGAAACAAAAACTGATCGTCTGCAGTAATATTACTCTAATTGCTCATTAATGTCTCTGATTTGTAAATGACCAGTTTAATGCTCTTATTGGAAAACATTGAAAAACATCTACACAAATCCTGAATGACAGTGGGAAGTGATACGGCCAGACACACTGCACTAAAGGGGTGAAATATCAGGATCATGTTACAAAATTTAGGATCATCAACGTTTGTGAAATCAAAAACAGGGGTAAAGAGATGATCCATAAATACAATGCAGTTCGGAAAGTTTACACCCAGTTATGTAGCTGTCAAAGGACCTTGATTTGTCAGGGTGGAGCTCACATGCCTTCTTTCATTTTCTTCTTTGCATTAACTCAGCGTTGTGTACGGATTATCTGACACATTTGCAAACATGAGTCTGCCGCCCTTAAAAAAAAAAAAAACACAGCAAACCAACTACTTACAGGAACTCAAACATCCCAAACTCCCTGGTCACATCAAATAATCAATCATTTTTAAAGACAGACGTGGCTCCAGAGGTGCAGTGGCGTGGATGAAGCCAGTAATATTAATTAAATATAATAACATTATAATATGTTAGTGGCACACATGGATTGCTTTTTAAACCCATTAATGAAAGACGCAGACACCAATGGTGTAATAACTACACAATGGAACGTGGTTTTTCTAAATATCATCCAGCTCTTATCACTGAGCCACAGGAGCATCAATCCCAATTTATTATATGTAAATGTAGTTTGCTTGTTAAAAATGTTGTAGAAATGCACACATGATTCAGTTTCCTCCTACATGTTTAGAAAAACATTATATTTTGTGATACAGCAGGTGATAAAGGTAGACATCCAGCTCCAAAAATACATATATACAGTATATCCAGTTAGTTACTGTTGATAAAATTCACAGTTTCAGTTACTTCAGTAAGGGCTGCGATGGAACTGGCACATGAGTTCCTTTATATTTCTTCCCCTTGCAAAGGCATTTAAACACAGGTTCTTTCACCGTCACATGGGTTGCCAGGTTTTGTCCATGGAGTGAATATGCTCCTTGGCTTTGATCCTCAAGGCAGCGATGCTGAAGCTACGCTGGTCCACTTCCTCCAGTGGGAATTTGTCAGTGAAGACAGAAGGGCACTGGTAAGGTGGCGGGGGCATCGGTTGGACTCCTTGGCCCATGGCTTGAGAAGGGTTTAGAAAACCGTGGCTCTGATATCCGGCCTGCAGTCCCTGCACAGGTCCCATGAAATCTGGAATACTGTGCACCGGTGTTGCGCTGGTGAGAGGTGATGTTAACCAGGGGTCCAGAGGCAGTGAGTTGCCTACGGGGCTTAGGCTGGTGTGCATTGAAGGTCGGCTGAAGGACAGCAAGGGTGAGTCGTAGAGCTTCATCGTGTTGCCGTCCAGCTTTTCCTGACGCCGCCATTTGGCACGCCGGTTCTGGAACCACACCTGGATTAAAGATAGTACTTCAAGTTCAAGATGTGTTTAGCTAAGTGGCTAGTATTAGTGTATTTTTTACACAGGGACATGATGGTTTGGATATTTTTTCTCACTTAATAATAAACACCTTCATTTAAAAAATTTTGTGTTTAATTGTGTTGGCTACTATTTAAATTGGTTTGATGTTTCTAAACACTTAAGTGTGACAAACAAGCTAAAAAAAAAAATAAATACAGGAAATGATATATGCGCCGTTTCCAACTCCTCAGTAAGAAAAATTGCTTTAAGTTGCTAAATAACATCATCACTTTATTTATATAATATAAATTTGAATAAACATTGTAGCACAGACAAAAAGAGAGTAAAAAACACACTGAATAAGTAAATCAACTGCTGTTCATTTTTTTTGCCTTTGAAATAAGCCATCACTTCTTTGTATAGACCCAATTACACAATTATTGTTTACATAAATTACATCAATAAGTTTTTAGCTATTTAGTTTTATGTTTAGCTTTTCACATAGAGGCACACACTGTGGACAAGGTAAGTGACTGACAGTGTAAGATAAATGCATTTATATTTACTTCCTGCTCTGGAATTAGGGGGTAGGTCAGTGGCAGCTTTGGACATGCGCATTTCTGTTGCAGTTTGGTTCTCTCTGAGGGCTAAGAGGAACAGGGTTTAGTCCCCTGAATGGGCATGGGGAACCCTCTGCGACCCTTGCAGGGGATTAAGCGGGAGATAATAAATGAATGAATTTGACGTTACATATTACACTGGGTGGCATGGTGGCTTAGTGGTTAGCACATTCGCCTCTAAGCGTTGGGGATTCCTGGATCGAAACCCGATCTGTGTGGAATTTCCATGTTTTCCCCGTATCTGTGTGGGTTTCCTCTGGGTTTTACGGTTTTCTCCCCAGTCCAAAAACATGGATTCAATGTAAATTGAATGCTCTAAATTGCCCGGTATAGTGAGTGAGTGTGTGTGAGTGAGTGTGCTCAGTGCCCGAGACGTTCTCCCCGAGATGGGCATGGGGAACCCTACCGCAACCCTCGTAGAGGATTCAGCGGAAGATGATGTATGAATGAATGAAAATATTACATTTGAAAAAACACACTTATTAGTAGTTTTACTTTTATCTTTTACTCTGTTTACTGCAACACTGAAAAAGGGGGCATCTGTAACTGCTTCAATTTCACCACCAGAGATTAATAATGACTGATTATGATTTTTATTTTGGTAGCTTTTCCCTCTGTATTGTGAGTAAACAGTCAGTCGTTTGATTGAGTGACAGTGTGAATGCTTTGTACACCTTACTTGAACTCGGACCTCCGGAAGGTTGACTTTTAAAGCGAGTTCTTCGCGGCTGTACACATCAGGGTAGTGAGACTTTTCAAAGGCGCGCTCCAGCTCATGAAGTTGGTACGTGGTAAAAGTGGTGCGGTTTCGCCTGTGTTTCTTTTTCGGCTGCCCTTCATCCACCTCTCCTGGAGATTTTCCATCACTCTCGGCTGATTTCCAAATGTCGTCCTGCTCGGCTTCAAACTTGTCAGAGAAAGTTTCAGCCGCTATGCAGCAGGTGACAAATACATCATCATCATCGTAACAGAAAGTACTACTGTAGGTAGGATTTTACATAAAACTGTATTAATAAGCTGCACATTACGCACAAGATACAAGAAAAACATTTTACTGTAGTCAGAAATTTTATTTTTACACAAAACTCGTTTTCCACTTTACTATGCCTGTGGCCTTGTAATCTTGACAGATACCACTGTGTAATAATATACACTTTTCTTGTGTCAGTTTGTTATTAAGCCTTATATAATGTTATTACATTATGATTCCTGCAAATGTAAACAACTTATTAAAGAAAGTGATCAGAGGAGGATGTGTAGAAGTGTTAGGATGAAAAAATGGTGTATAACCAAGCAAATTACAGTCGTCTACAACAATGTTGTTCTTATTGAATAAATGCAGAATTTCACTGATAGAAAAATCTGAGCATCATTAATCACTGAACCCTCCCTGCTAGGTGTCTACATTCACCAGGTTCGAGTGCCCACATGGGCCAATATTCCTGTAGAAGCATTTTAGCACCTTTTGGAAAATATACCACAACTCAGAGATCTATCAAGCTCCTGATTTGAGTAAAAACTTAAGAAATTAGTCAATGTGGTGTACATGCAGTCTGTATGAAAAAATAAAACCTTTCATTAAGCCCACTTGGTCTCTTGAGTCTGTGCTCATTAAGAGACTATGGTAGACAATGCATTAATACAATGAGGAGGTCATGGCCAGTTCAGGGATCACCACGCTGCCTGTCAGGAGCAGGACTCCTCAATAAAACTGCTCAGACTTACTGGCAACTTAAGGTGACCCTGACCTGAGCCTTGTTTCCTGACATCATTGTAAAACACAACTTAACCGGTGGAGTGTTCCATGTGATGCTCACTAATAGAACTTTGTAACCTGATGAAAGTATAATTTAATAAACTCAAGTCATAAGACTTCAAGATGTCAACGATGCACAACAATCGTAAAACAAAAGATCCAAGTTGACATTATGGTGACCTACTAAATATTAATTATTATGTGCATAACATGTTAAAGCACAAGCAAAAGACTGAATGTTCTAAACTATTATAATTACTATTATTCTTACCTACTTACTTACTGTTTTAGTATTAAAAGAAATAATGCGGGCTGATGTATTTTGATTTGTTATCTTTAAAAATACATTATAAAACCTTGGCTGTACCTTTACATGTCTATAATGAAAAATAGTGAAGTTAAGCTCTTTTTAAAGAGCAAACTTTTCACGTTTAAGAGACTTGCATCCAAAGATGTATATTCACTCAGGTTACAACTTTAAAAGTTATATTATCCCTTATAAAATTGATGGTCTTGAAACTTACCAAAAATTAGTGGTTCTGAGTTTTCCCTTAAAGTTGCTGTGCTATAGCTTTGCACTATATCCTCTCGCTTTTCTGATTCCCCAGGACTTTCTATTTCTTCTGCTACAGCGTTAACTCCATGACTAAGTAAGGGTACTTGGTCCTTCGTAAAGCCCAAGATGACATCGATGCTGTGGATGTGGGTGTTAACAGATGCCACCGCTCCTTTAACCATCTCGTTGAAATTGCCTGGTGAGGGACAGCTGTCATCCACCATCTTCACAGTTTCTAGTGACAAATGCATTTGAATGCTGACAGAATGCTTTCCAAAGAAGAAAAAACAACCAGCCAGGTGGAACTCAAAGTTTCTCCTCCTACTTTTGACCTAACAAACACAGAACGCCAGAAAACAACGTCACCATAATGCTTTAACTTTGCATTTAAGAAGTAATGTATTACCTAATGTCTAATTAAATTGGGCCATTTTGCAAATCATTCAAATTTAAATCACTGTAAAAATTGTATGTTTATAGGCAGGAAGATTAAAAAAATAATAATAATAAACTTGCCACGCTAATTCAAAGCCAAGTCTTTATAGCGCACGTATTTTTAAAAATATATGCAATAAGAATAAAAAGTGCAAAAAGGTTATTAACGTTAAATAAATTCATTTCACTTTCTAACTTAACTTATCGTTATTTAATTTATAATCCTGAGACACGTTCTGGGATGTTGAGATATGTATACAAAACGGTATTTTTAAGATTCGATACGATTTATAAAAACACGATTAAAACAAATAAGATTGATGTTTGCCATTTTTTTTATATATATTTTATTTGAATTTGTTCGTTTCGGGTCAACACGTCGTGCTTGTGAATGCGTCACAGAGGCAAACGTCCCAAACAGAATACTAATTTACTATCCACTGTATTTAGTAATCTTCTGGTAAGCAGTCGAAGGGTACAATTCTATTACACTTTTAAGGTCGTTTGACTGCAATTTGAAACAAAAACTAAATTACCTGAAGCGAGTGAGTTTCCACCAGTGAGCTGTCACTACTTCCAAGCAGACATTAATGAGAAATATCACCGAGGTCTTAAAACGTTCAATTCTGTTTAAACCGCAGAGTCTACGTTTGTCCTCAAGCCAAAAACTTAATTTAGATCCGCGATTGAAAATCACTTTTCGTTGAAAAAATTTCTGTTGAAATTTGTGTGCAAAAGGAAAATAAAGTTGTTGCAAAATATACACGGTATAACACAAAACGTATGGAACTGGGTACTTTTGCGTTAACTACTTAACCCAGCTAAGAACTAGAGTCATCTCTGACTAAACAACTGCATACGGATGATTTTATGAACGCTTTCACGAGCGCTATTTACTGACCAATAGGCTTTAAGTACATTTTCAGACAGTGACCAATAGAAACGCTTTCGTTCAATTAAGGGCGTTACAGAATATATTCCTTTCCCTGTGTGTACTTGCAGCTGACCGGCCTCCTTCTCATGTTTAAGCAATAAAAAGGAAAATACATAAAAACAGAACATTAATATTAGTTTAGAGTTATTACAGAGATTAGTCACTTAACATGGATATACAACATCTTTTTGATTTAAAAGCCTAATTATTAATAAACCTGCTGTGGATGGAAGTGAATAAAAAAATAAAGACAGAAATTAAAGACAGAAAAAAGGAAAAACCACCCATATAATGTAACAATTTTCATTAAGATAAGAAATACTAGCATTTTGCATTTACAGTGCACTATAAGTAACATATGGTGTGTTAAATGGTCGAAAGTATTTAGACACCCATCACACATTTAAGAGCTTTTTGACATCTACCGTATGAGGACCAGTGTTTCGCTTTAAACAGGAACTTTAAAGAGAGCGCGTGCTGCGCTTGTGAACAGCCAACGATTTGAACCCTGTGTCTAATGAGGATAAAGACTCAGAAGATTTCCTGTGACCTCAGAGAAACCTGAAGATAAGGTAAAGAAGCTTGGCTCCATCTTATTAGGTCACTTAACATGAAAAATAGACTAAATACAAAGACTGGTTCCCTTTGTAGAAATAAATCAAAACAAAAATGTGGAGAAACCCCCAATATGGATTTTAAGTAAAATTATCATTAGTTTAGTTTTTCAGACAAATGGATTAAGATCTTTATAAAATGGCTAGTTCTGGTCCTTAATTCTGATTGGCTAAGTTGTTTTTCCAGCCGTGACATTACTGAAAATAACACACACCTCTGAGCATTTCACATTTATATTAATGTGTAATATAAAACATTATTTTTCTACTTTTCTATTTTTTTTTTTTTAATAAACTGCATTCTGTAATTTAAGAGTATGTGATAAACCGGGAACTTGTTACACTGCAAACAGCGTTCATAAAATAAAAAAATTAAAAAAAACAGACTAGACCACGTCGCAGAATAGCAGATTATTAACGATTTTGCTTTCAATAAACTAATTTATGAAATCAAACCTTGTTTTTCCATTATAGTGTGTTTTTAAGCATTTTATAAAAGCAATAAGACACTCGAGGTTGTGTATTATTTTCAATCAAACACGGGAAAGGACTCTTTCCCGTGATTTATTCACAATAATGCCACCCTCTTGTACCTTATTGCTGTAGTAGATAATAAAACTTAAAAAAAAATAACTTTATAGTTTCAACACTTTGGACAGCAGTTAAGGGTCATGGTTCTGATGCAGGCCACTTGAAACAGGGTGATTTCTTTAAGTAACAAATTACAAAGTCAAAATGTATTTGTACATTGTTGCATTAAATTTTAAACTTAGGTGGTTTTATACAATGGTGTTATTCTGTACAGGTCTATTACCGCAAAATAAATCACATCTTAACTGTAGATCGTGAAGAATATTTCTCTATCTTGGCTCTGTGTCATGCCTAGTAAAGACCATAGGTAAAACCTAGAAAGCTGGACGGTTCATCCAGAATGCTGGGGCTCACGTGTAAGGTTGACTGCACCACACATGGAGAAGGTTATGGTTAAAGCTCAGTAAGCAAATTTTGAATTATCTTATTAATAGGATTAGATATCTTGTATCCATTTAAATAATTCCCCTGTTGTACTTCACCTGCTTTTTAAGGATTAGAGCTCTGAATCTGTAGCCAGATTCACTTCACACTTTAGAAATGAGTCAAAAGGATTGTGGCAATTACTCCATCATGTTGATATATTCTCTCAAAGTTCTTTGCTTCTTTCCTCATTATGTTAATTGAGTTGAAATTAGCTAAGGTGCGGGGCAGCTATCAAGCAGCTTAGTTTTATCAGATGACAGCGTAATTCCTTCTGATCCTATTAGTGACAAAGCAGCTAACGGTTAGAGGTCCAGTGTCAGAGCAGTAAACGAGAGGGGGGTGGTGGGACAAAGGCAGAGAGAAAGAAAAAAACTTAGTGGTTGCAACCAAGTCTCGAATAGTTTTATAATTAAACATAAAAATACATTAAAGCAACATTGTGAATAAGGCTTTCATGTTTAATCTAAATAATGACATATTTGGTCATCGTTCCATAACAGAACATTATATATTCATTAGCTTGTGTTTTACCACTTCTCAGTTTAAACATTAAAATAATCAGTTTATAAAACTATAATCTTAAAGTAACTAACCGCTTACAAAGATGTGATAATGTGCTCAAAGTTTGGTTATAGTTAAAGCAAGGTTCTTTCAAATCTTAGCACCAACAGACTTTCAAAATAACATGGCTCTATTATTTGGTTTGATAGACATAGTACATTAAATAAATCTTGTGGTTTACCTTTAGCTCTAAATTAAATATTAACTGTGAAAAACAAGTAATGTCATTTTAAACTTGCTGTTTGAATTTGTTTGTTCCTTAAGCCTTAAATAATGATGAGACAAAAACTAAGTATGTAAACAGCACTGTTGGATTACAAACTTTGTGTTACACCATCAGTGAAATGTTGGCGCCCTGTCGTGGGTGTATTTTCCCAGCACCCGAAAGAATGAATGTTATACGATTTAGCATAAATAATTTATTTACACTTCACGAATAATTTAATGCAGAGAAAATAGAGAATTTTGTTTAGTAATTCGCAAATCTAGTTGTTTTTGATAGCAATTACATTTACGCATAACAATTTATTACAACTTTATTTTTGTTCTTCCATTTTTGCCATGCTAAATTGTCTTAGTTTGCAAAAATTCTCTATCGTAAAGAAGTACACTCCGATTTCTTTTTTACCTGATATCACCCCACACACACTTTATTTTGCATTATGCCTCCTAGTGTAAGCCACAGATAATCACATAAGACTAGGTTATTAAGGCCAAGAATTAAGCCATTTATCCAAATACCTAATCAGAGGACTGACTTTTATGAACACATGTACTTTTACACTCTGGGTATTAGGTTAACGTGTTAAATAAATAGTGATAATTGACCAACAGTCCTACATGGAATTAGTTACTATTTAATTAGTTTAAGAAACTCACGAATATCCACCAGTTAGACTTCTCAAACAGGTGGGAACTGCTTAACAGACCGGATCTCAGGTGAACATCGAATAATACATACAGCACTTAATGAACACACATTCAGAAAGCTTTAGTTGGCGTGACTGTAAAATTGTGTCCTTTCTTGTTTTAACTTTGATGACCTTAGAAGCTTGCAGGTCATTGATGAGGCAAGAATCCCCAAAAGCACATAAGCTTAAACCTTCTTCCTTAACACCTCATCCGATTCCCTTAAGAACATTACAAGAAAAGCATTTCTCTGAAAACTCTGACACACTTTGGCAAGTGGAGAGCTGATAAGTGGACTCACCTGTCAATCAAATGCAATTCCTCCCATAACAGAACTGATCTGAACAAAGTAAAAGAGCACAACTTAGATGCTTTATATGTAGATTATTTTTAAAAAAGCAAAAATGTTTTACAAACCCTCTGCTGTTTCTGTGTTTAAACTTCATAATGTTGCAGGATGGTTAGCAGAAGCAGAAAGTTAGATTTAGAATGCTCAGTAACAATTACAAGGTCTTGAAAACATGTCTAAAAAGTGAATAACAGCTGCAGTTAACCTCATAATTACTTCAACGTGAATCCTGTACTTCTTTGCTTAGAAGTTTATATGCATTTATAACTACATGTACATAACAACTCCATGGATGTTTTCTAAAAGCATCTCTTTTTTTAAATAAAAGACTATTTTGGAAAAAAATCATATGAACTAATGCGTAATATACTTGTATACTTGTTCTTAGGGACATACGTAAAAAAAAAAAAAGTTGGTTCAGAGACACACTGCAGACAATTACAGACATGCAGGCATATTTTCGCTTCAAGTTCAATCACAGTTAAGTTGATTGCACAAAGGAATTTGCACGGAGTTGCAAACTTAACATTAACAAAATCTTTACATGCACAACATTATCACAATTAGAATGATGGCATTTTAATAGTGCTATGTTCCAAGAAACCTAACAGCAAACCTGTTATTATCCACACCCCACTTGCCCTACCACCTGATTGTCTTTTTTTTATTTGTCCACAAAACATTCACATAAGACAAAAACCTTTATCATCCAAAAAATAAATATTTCTGGTTTCTTGAGCTGTAATCCATATATACATCACTCACTGCTCCGAATTTTTTTTTTAACTGTGCCTGTTGAGGATTACAGTCCAGTCAAGGAAGATTATGAGAACCTGAATCAAAGGAGAATAAAAAAGATCCCTTTTTTAATCTCACATTCTTGTAAAACAAGGTCCAGTGCACACAGCCTGCATCTATACACAAATGTAGCTACACAGCTTACAGTGTGACAACAGACAAAATAAAAGATAAACTAAATATTATTTGCTTTGACTAACAATACACATTAAGAAGATATATTTATATATATATATATTTTAAGTTATCAACATATTTAAAAGAAAAAAAGAGCCCCATACACCTGTTCCACTACATGGCATGTGGGTGAAAGAAATATTAAAGTGTACTTGTGATTATCTACATGCCCTGCCATTTGCAGTTTTCTAATTTGCAATAACGTTTTAAGCAGATTATTTTATTTATTATAAGGAAAAGTGAAAACATTGTCAACACATGAAACAAGGCTTTTGCTAATGCAAAGGAATACATTCAAACCTCAAGACAAGGCTGATAAAATCATATTACATATTATATAACGGTCCATGACTATGAAGTTCAAAATGTTCAAAAAGTCTCACAGAGATAAATTATGGCCCACGGTTTTCAAGTAAAATGTCACATTGTCGGGTGTCCAGATTCATTTTGAGCGTATAGTGTTTATCTGGATTTCATGGAGTTCTGACCCAGTTATGATGAGTCATATAATCTGCTGCTGATTGGCCTTTGGCTGAAGGACATACATTCTTAAAGCAGATGTTCAGGGGCGAAAGCGGATAGTGCTGAACAATCTTATGTCATTCTAGATAAAGAAAAAGCTTTGCATGGATAAACCAGCAACAGTAATTACACATTTATGAGTAATAAAACTTAAGATGTCATCCTGAGCTCAGCGTGTTGCAGGACAATTACAATCATGAAGCAGAAATATCCTTGTGATTTTTATCTCTAATCCCACATATGAGCCTCTGTTTTTGGGGTCTTACCATCTTCCTTCTGTTCAGACTGAACGGAGCCAGAGAGATTTTTATTTAGATGACAACTTCACACTGAAATCTCTTCAGGTACTTTACAACAGAGGAATTTATTTTTGTGCATATTTACAGTCTTTAATAGAATTCAAATTTTGGCGTCCATTGATGTTAAATTCTCATGCTCATCACAACTAGTGTTGCAGGTGGGGTGTTAAAGCCTTTTCCAGCACTCAAGAAGTTAATAATGTCACCGTGTGTCCAGCTGGTTCCTCATTAATAAGGTTTTACATAATTCTAAATAAATTAAAACAAACCTACAGACTGTTTTTCCTGCCAATGGACCATCTGCAGAAATACAAAATAGTGTCATTGTTTGCTTGCGTTGGTGTCATGGCTCTGAATCGGGCCGAAGTTTGTTCAACTCCACCTGTAGGCGCTCTCTGAGCTTATGGAAGGGTGGACGATTCTTCGGCTCCTTGTCCCAGCAGGTCATCATAAGTGAATACACTTCTGGAGGACAGTCTTCAGGAGACTCCATGCGATAGCCATTTTCCACCTCCTCCTTCACCTGTTTAACAGTCTGGGGAAAAACACAAAATATTACACAAGCAGGTCACAAGCTCCAGAAGCTGATGGAATCATGAAAGTGAAATGAAGTAGGTCAGATGACTATGAGGGCTATATGACCCCTCATCCTAAATTGTCTGAATCACAAAAGAACATTTTTAAAGGGTAAAAACAAAGGAAGCACAAAATGACCCAAATAAAACCAGCCTCAACTTACCATCTTGGGATAGGGCTGCCTCCCATATGAAAAGGCCTCCCAGAGGAGCACACCATAACTCCAAACATCTGAACGTGTGGAGAATTTCTGGAATACAGAGACAAAAGAAACCAAAGAAAATGTACATTTTCCCTCATCTTTTTCATATACGTATGTGTATATATACATGTATGCATACATGATGTATATATATACACATTATTTCATTATATTTATTATAGTTTTTATTAACGGTCAAGAAAACTTTTGATAACCATTTGATTTCGTATTTTTGATCTTAACTTGCTGTAATGTTCTTAGCTGAATTATTTTTTTTCCTGTACTGTTCAAAAGCAAATAAATAAAACATAGAAAAATTACAAATTTAAATATTTCCAAAATTTCTTTAGTATTGCTTACATGCCACATGATATAGGTTGCTCATATTTGCGAAATGTTTAAGGTAGCTTTGTCTTTATTTGTTAATTCGAAAACACATTCAGAAAATAACAGTAATTGGCTTACGTTGTTGTTCAAGGCCTCTGGTGCAGTCCATTTCACCGGTAACTTTGTATTGTCAAAGCTCTGATAATTGACCTTAGCAAGACCAAAATCACTGATCTTGGCTATGTTTTCATCCGAAATTAGGATGTTTCGGGCCGCCAAGTCTCTGTGAACAAGCTTCTTCGACTCCAGATATTCCATTCCTTCACACACTTCTCTGGAAACCGCAGGAATATATTGTTTATAAGCTGGACCAAGCCAGTTTGACACGGGTATTTATCAAATTATATTTTAATAGGGGTGGCACAGTGGCTTAGTGGTTAGCACATTTTCCTTTCAGCGCTTGGGATTCCCAATTCGAATCCCAGTCTTGGTGGAGTTTCCATGTTCTCCCTGTGTCTGCGTGGGTTTCCTCCGGGTTCTCCGGTTTCCTCCCACATTCCAAAAAAACATGGATTCAAGGTAAACTGACTGCTCTTGATTGCCCTATATAGTGTGTAAGTGAGTAAGTGAGTGTGTGTGACCAGCGATAGATTGGTACCCTGTCCTGGGTGTATCTGCCCAGCGCCCGAGACGTTCTACCTTGGATGGACATGGGGAACACCACCTTGACCCTCGTAGCGAATTAAGATAATGAATGAATAAATATTTTAATAGGTAAACTTCACAAAAAGTAAAACCTGCTGTAGTGCAAAATGTATTGTGACTTTGTGCATTTTCATTTTGCTTACAGTGCATATTGCAGGAGGTTAACTGTGGTGATGGCTGTGCGCCCTCGTGATCGCAGAAAATCCACCAGACTGCCCTGCCATAAAGCAATATCACCTCATATAAATAACATGCAACAGAATCAGACTAACAAATAATCAGATTGTGGCTTATGACAGCAAATATGTGCTCTCCTTGAGCTACAAACATAAGCAGGACACAACTGTTTCTACAGATCCTGGCTAATGATATAGGCTTCATGCATAACTGCAAGCTTTTATAAAGCTCACACAGTGCATGGCACGAAATCAACTCCATACATATAAATTTCGTTATGATTGTGGTTCTGTCCAAGTTGAGCCAGGAGCAGGCTGTACCTTTCCCATAAATTCGGTGACGATGTAAAGGCCGTTGTGTAGAATCACTCCTAATAACTGCACCAGATTTTTATGTTGAAGGTTTCTAGAAGGAAATCATATCAGACTCTGTATCACATGATCGAACATATGTGACCCATATGTCTAAGAAACTCACGTCATGACTGAGGTCTCGTCCATAAAAGCCTGAGCAGTGACATCAGACTTTATGTTTTTTACAGCCACCTTCCTGCCCATGTACTCTCCTTGGAAGACAGCTAGAAATCAGAAAGTATATCAGTACTGAAGCTTTTAAATTTACTTCTTAAAGATCAGTAAAAAGAAAAGAAAGTCAAACCTTTAAATAGTTTTGTTTAATGTAACTCAGCATCTTAAATCAAATAATGAAAAATATGTAATACTAATTCATTAATTAGCAAAATCCACCAGCAAATTGCCCTAACCCCTGGTAACTCTTGCCACTGAACAAAATCATCAGATTGTATTCTTGCGGTCATACAGTACATCATAAAAACAGGGGGAAAAAACTTTTTCTTTTTTTGTACTGGTTAACACGTATGACACTTTTAATATTATTCATTTAATATGAATGCAGTTTTTCCTCCTATGCCATTGCAATAGAATCTGTAAGTAAAAAAGAACACGTGTACAAGCAGAACTGGGTTATATTTAAAAGTTTCAGTTCGTCTTAAAGGTGTATAATAAAAGAGAGGGTAGTGTACTATTAAGCCACAAAAAAATGTTCCCAATAAATTTTAAGAACCATGTTTTCTGCACAATTATGCTGAAAACAACAACAAAAAAGAGCTTCCACGAAACTGTGTAAAAATGTTACAGCTTATGTCTTTGTAGTTTTAAGAACTAGCATAAATGTTCGTTGGAACAACAGAATAAGTTTAAAACTAGAAAAGATTAATGGAATATAATTGGAACGTGTGTTATGCTGTGTACTTGTGCTGCCCTCTGGTGGGACAAAGAGCAAAATGTAGTTTAGAGGCGAAAAACGTGAACCAACCTCCAAACTCGCCTTCTCCAATATTTATTCCCAGAGTTAACTTCGAGAGATCCAACAGCCACCCAGCTAAGACAGTGGGTAAAAAAAATCAAAATTATATACAAATCCCAAACTTTATTATTATTTTATTACAACTGAAATAAAAAGTGTTTATATAGTTGTTAGTGTGCCTGTTACTTTTGGATAGCTGCAGTGCTGCTGATTTGGTGCCTTCCTTCTCTATGGGTGTCTGCAGCAAAGTCGCAATAGTCCCCTTATTCTTGGAGTAAAACTAAAATAAGAATAGACCACACACATAATAATAATAGAATAGAACACAAACACACACACAAACAAAAACTAAGGACTGGTATGCAGTGTGGATGCATGACCTCTCTGAAAATCTGATGGACATGCCTTGGTGAGAAAACACTTTGAAAATTAAAGAAAAATAAATTACCAGAACAACTGACAGATGTTGTTATGGGCACTATCCTGTTAAAGACACAATATGTGGTCAAGTTGTCACATGATCAGGAAATGGCACGTATGAGAGGAAATGGTGTGTAACTGAGATGCCATAAACATTTTTGAAACATTTCCTGATAAAGGTCCAGAGTTTAACCACTGCAAATTTTAGAATGGAGAGCAAGTTGTTTTTTTAGTGATCCAAATCCTTTACTTAGATGTCATGGTTAAAAATAGGGCTGGATGAAGCACTGGATTACGGGTTAGAGGATGGGTTGAATCCATAGGTTCTAGGGTGGAAGGATGAATGGTCAATGGACCGGTGGATAAAGAAAGGTCAGATGAAATGAAAGGGGGATTAAAGCGATGGCTGAAGAATGTTAAGGATCCATATGGAAAAACTATAAGACATCATTTACAGTCCTTAAATAGTAAACATTGATGCTCCTCAGGAATGTGCCCTCTCCCCACTGCACATCTCCCTGTATACAAAAGACTACACTTCCAAAGACACAGCTCTTAAGCATTTGAAGTTTGCAGATGACACCACACTAAATGGACTTGGACTAACTATCCCATGATGGTCAGATATTGGCAGGAAGTTGAGCGGCTGGTGCTCTGGTGCAGACAGAACAACCTGCAGCTGAATATGCTCAAGACTGTGGGGATAAATTTCAGAAGACAACCCTGATCTCTACTTCCGATCACCATAAACAGCAGCCCGGTGTCAACCATGGAGACCTTCAGGTTCCTGGGAACTACAATTACAAGCGACCTGAAATAGGAGTTGAATATCAACATTTCTCCAGCTCCTGATGATCTAAAGTCTGCCACTGGAGCTGTTAAACTGTTTTATACTGCAGTAATTAAATATTTTTTGTGCTCCTCAATCACAATCAGGTTTGGAGCAGCCACAACACAACACTGAAACCTACACCAGAGAAGAGTCGGGATGGCTAAAAAAAAAAGTGGTGCCCCACTGTCCGCCATTCAGGACCTTTACATATTAACGACAAGGGCAGACAAAATCATTACAGACTCTTCCCATCCTGGTCACAATGTCCTCCAACTCCTTCCCAACACAAAAACCACCATTTACATTTAGCCATTTAGCAACTTACAAATGAGAGAACACAAGTCAGAAGTTTAGGGAAAACCAGCTACACTGTAGTATCATCAAAATCTGCACATTATTAGATCTGGCTGGATTTAATTTTTATAGCAAGTGTTTGTGTAAAACTAGACATCACTAGAGCAGAGCGCAGTAAATGAGTCAGAGTGCATTTAAGAAAGATGGATTGAAGGTAAGAGGGGGCAGAGCCAGAGCTTGACCTGTAGGCTAGAGTCAGTGCCTTGTACTAAACGCGAGCAGCTACAGGAAGCCAAGACATCACACACAAACATTTTTTCCCCCCCAAGCCATCAGCATTATGAATACTCAATGAGTACTCTTAAAAACTCATTACTACCAAGCAAAAATACACCTCACATATACATTTTCAAACATTTACACAGGTGTATATTGCATATTGTCTGTATGTTGTTTATTGTATAAAGTTTAAAATCTCTATATATTGTATCGTATAGCTTTTTAGACGTCTTACCTCCACCATGTCAATGAGGTTGCAGAAATATTCTGTGTTATCGATGGTCAACTTAGAATTCTTGTAGATGACGTGGTAATGAAGAACCTCATTCTTATAGCTCACACACAGCACATAGTCACCGGGATGCCTTATGGACTCACGTACCAGGAACATGCCGTCCACCAGCGGCTGCAGTTTACTGACTGCCTCTGGACCAGAGATCTTTCCATGAAACCAACTAAAGAAAAATAAAAAGATATAGTATTACAATCAAAGCAAGATGCTGATTTACCATACAACTGGACCATTGTTATAGATTTAAGTAAAAATATAAAATAAGCATCTTATTAAACGTTATGCTTAAAAAATACTTACTTTGGGTGTGGATGTTAAACATTAACAATTTTTAATGTAATGTTAAATACAGAAAGCCTTTGTCAGTAAAACACAATACAGTAGTTTATAATATTTTTTGTAATAATTAAAAATAGAAAACGTCTTAATGAAAAGTCACAATACCAATTAATTAATTGTATGTATTGAACAAAACACTTTTTGATTAAACAACATATAAGTAAACTTATACTGACACTGAACTTATGAACTTGATTTCATTATAATTTAACAGCAACACTTTAATTATCTTTTAAACAATTATTAAACAGTTGAATGTGACTGTTCATCTGTTTTCATGTGTAATACCTAAACATTTAATAAGGTGCATAATAAAACACATATTGTAACTCTTCAGAAATGACGTCAATGGAAGTTTAGAAAGACCCATGATTAGTAAGTTCTTTGGAACTTAAAACACTTCCATAAATAACTCAGACTTTTTAAATGCTGTGTACAAAACTGTGCAACAACATACTAAAGTGTAGGTGAAACGAACCTTAAAAAAAGGAAGGAAGAAGTTTTACTCAAGATATTTGCATGCCTCTGTTCACATTTTCAGCCCTTCAAGACGTATACCTTCAAAGAAGTACATATTTCCGCCCACCAACCACACAAGATACAGAATGTGAATATACTTGTGACTTCTCAGTGCTTAATAAAACACGTTTTGTATTTAGTGTTCATGTAATGTAACAATGACAACAGTAATAAATAAAAGGAACACAGATACGTGTGTGAGTTTGTGTCAGATGTATTGGGTCAGCTGCAACCCATGACCAGTGATTCATACTCAATAAAACCTAAAAATTAAACTGAATTAAAAATTCACAGTTGAACAAAAGTACTGTATGTCTCTCTGTGAAGCAGCATAAACCTACAACTCTAATTACAAACTAAATTAAATTGTTGTAATTAAATAAAAAACAACCTAATACAAATAAAATCAATGATCATCATTTAGTTCCAGCCAGAAGGGTGACCTAAAAGGGTTTCAGGGTGAAATACACATCACTGATTTTTATGGTAGATCCATATTTAGAGCTGAGTAGCACAAATACTTCAAAAGCTTGTTTGGGTTTTTACAGGTAATAGCTACTACCAGAACCAAACCGCTTTCACTGGGGAAAAGTTCAATAGATCTATGTTTTATGTACATTGACTGACAAGTATAGGAACCAAACCTCAGTTAATGCAACTGACAAAAAACCAAAAGGACGTTGTCTATTAGAAAGGACAAGAACTAGAACACTTCTCTTACGGTAAAAAGCTAATGACTCCATTACAACCACATTTTTCATTTCATACATTGAGTCTGACAAGTACAAGAAGTACACAACATTTACTGGTGCAAAACCACACAGGACCCATGTTTATATTCACTGGATCTGACAAATACAAGAATAACACTTTTGTGAGTATGCAAGCGGAAGACAGACAAACACTTTTTAAAAAAAAACAGCTCAGTGGCTTAGTGGTTAGTACGTTCGCCTCCGGTTTGAATCCCGATCTGAGTGGAGTTTACATGTTCTCCATGTGTCTGTGTGGGTTTTCTCCGAGTTCTCCGGTTTCCTCCCACAGTCCAAAAACTTGGATTCCAGGTAAATTGAATGCTCCAAGTATAGTTTGTGTGTGTGGATGTGTGAGTGTGTTTGTACCCAGCGATGGTTTGGCGCCCTGTCCTGGGTGTATCTGCCCAGCGCCTGATATGATCTCCCCTGGATGGGCATGGGGAACCCCACCACGACCCTAGTAGAGGAATAAGCAGAAGATAATGGATGGAAAAACAAGCTTTTTTTAAAATCCAGACTTACGGCATGAGGCTGAGTTTGGGGTCCACTCGCAGGGCCTCACGCTCCTTCATATGAGAAGCAGAGATTAGACCTTCTTCACCAGTCCGGTTGTGTACGGCTCTGTAGATGGTCTTTCCCTGTTAAATAACATACTGAATGTCATTTAACGTTTCATTCTTTTGCTGGCATTTCACACGTTTCACACCTCAGAGGTCATGCTATAATTTTCAGTTCATTTTTTGCTCTTCTTCTTTTAAACCTTCTGTTTATTGACCGCCAAAAGTTTACATTGTTATGTCTGCTGATGTGCAAACTTTAAATAACTGTGGGAATTTTTTCTCACAGAAGGGTCGTGAACCAACAACTTAATTTTATTTTTTTATATTGTCAGCATTTTTTTTTTTGCCAATAAATAAAGTCTGCTGACTGGTCTACTGTTCCAAATGTTCCAGTACTTGTCCTCTGTAGGTATCATTTCAATAAACACTAATAACTGTGTGCTAGTTAAAATACACAAACCACTGAAATGTCCTAATTTCTTAAATGTCAAGTGATTAAATTATGACTCAGTCATGAATCAACTCTTGCAACAACAACAAAAATTCACAGAGGCCACACTTTGGTCTTTACCAATTACTTAGCAAAATGTTTGGGGCCATACCTTCTTTAAAATCTTTAAACATCAACCATAATTAGAATAAATAATTTCGCAAAAACACAAATAAATGAATCTAATTCTCTTTTTAGGAATAAAAATCACAAAGTTTACAGAAACTGGCTGTAATCATGTGAATAAAGTCAGCTATATTTTGAATGAAAAACATGAGGCATCCCCCATCAGAACAGAAGTTTTGGGAAACACCTCAATCCAAATGTTTCAATTAGTTGTATTGCCTATAATGGTGTATAAAATCAAGACCACTTCGTGGGAAGAGCTTGGGGAGGGTCTTTTTTGTTTTGCAGAGTAAACAAAAGTAAAATTATGTACATTTGATGACCTGACCTTAACCCAATAATCACTTTTATCATGAACTAGAAGAACCACGGTGAGCCAGACCTTTTGGCCCAATATCAGTGTCTGACTTCAAAAATGCACTTCTAAATGAATAAGCAAACATTCATACAACTAAACTCGGTAGAAATCGAAGATTCCCAATGTTTATGTCCTTATAAATGGACTGGTACTTGTCTGCCATTTCGGTAGTTACTATTTCTGTTCATTTATCTTAATTCAGAATCAGTACTTGATAATGAGGACCTTACCATTAACAACTCCAAATTTAAAATGGTTAGGATGTCACCCTTGCGAAACATAAGCTCGTTGGGTTTTGGCTTGGTGTGGTCGTTTTTAGCAATACATTGAGTGCCAGGAGGCCAGGTTTTCTGTTAAAAATAAAAACATCCACAGAAAAAAGTTCCAAGTTAATTTCCAGTGACTGAAGGATTTTAAAAAGTATCTTTGTTGATGTGTGGAAATTTGCTTACTGTAGTCATGGCTGAAGAAATCCTGTGTCAGAGAGCAAACAGCAGCATCAAAAGTGCCAGCTGTAAATCAAGGGTAGGTGTAATATTCAAGAATTAATTATTCATTAATAGATTTACAACAATCAGAAAAAAAAAATGAGAGTAAAGTCATTATTAAACTTCTGAATGTTGTGACCATAAACACTACTTGTGACAAACTCGATTCACCTCTTTTTCATGGCGTTGGTAACTGTGATCAAACAAAACTTCAAAAATATCACACACAAGATCTCACTAGTTGCTGATCAGAAAAGTCAAAAATCAAAATTTTTGTTTCTCTTAAAGTTCTAAAGCCACTGCAACTTTCAGATGGCTACAGTGAAAGTGAGAAGCTCCTGAAAGCCGAACCTGAAAATGAAACGCTGTTCCGATTGTCTACAAATAAAAACATCCAGCTTCTCTGTGTCCAGGGGTAAAGAGTTGAATTCAGCCAAGCTATACAAAAAATACAATAACATTGGGACACAGCTCCTGATCATTTTAAACAATAAACATAAAGATCCAACTTTTTAAACAGTATGGGGAAGGCATTTTTTGTTTTAGGATGCATGAAGCAAGGTTTGGTATTGACGAAAGGTCAAAAGCCTCTATAGACATGCAAAATCCTGTAGAAAAATAGATTTAAACTGTGACGGCTGTAAAAGGTAGACAAACTCAGAATGGGATGCCATAACTGCACCTGTCGGTGTAATATGGAGTGCTTATTCTGTAAATAATTTAATTTGACTCATTAACAAAATATTTGCAAGACTAAAAATCCTTGGACATTTTGAGCAAAACAGGTGTAATACAACAGTAATATAAACTATAGTGTGTATATTTCAATTTGTGTTTAGTTTAGTAAAAAAACAAGTATAATAGAGAAATCTTTAGTGTAAAATGTGCCAGGTAAACGAAATTAAATCAAATACTGTTTAGCAGTGGAGGCTAGAGACCACTGTGCAGGAAGCGGTTTAAGAGGAGCCTGCATACAAGCATTTTAATAAGTGTTACACTGGTTACTAAATAACACATTTATATCTTGAATTGTACCATTTCACCAACACAGTGACGTCAATGGAAATAAACAGACTTGTTAGGCAGAGGTGAAATACCAGATTAACACATATTTTAATAAAGGCTTTAAGGTCTAATGTTTTATTAAAAAAAATTCTTGGACATGTTCTTCTATTAAACCTCTTCATATAACAAAATCACAAATTTTAATCGTTAAAAAAAATATATAAAAAGCTTTTTAAAAGTGAAAAGAACTTTATTTCACTTACCCACAGCCGTTTTAGTATTTTGTAGGCGTAGGAGTTCAATTGGTGTAGTTCTTGGTTGTGCTCTTTCTTCTTCTGATACTGTACTTCCTCATTTACTCTTTCATATTTAACACAGCAATACCAAACAGAGTCGATAGGGTGCCAAATGAATCACCCAGGTTCACCTACCAGATAGATGAAATTTGTAGTTCTACAGTTATAGACTGTAGTCTGTCCACCACCTAAATAGCACCTGCCCTGTGGCCCCCTAACCAGTGAAGAAAACTGGACAAACAGATGGACTACAAGGGCATAAACAGTTGTGCTAAAAAGTTTACATAACTCGACAGAATTACTGCTTTCTTGGCCTTTTTTTCAGAGAATATGAATGAGAACACACAAACTTTTTTTCCACTCATGGTCAGTGGTAGACTGCTGACTGGCATTATGAATTCCTTGCATATCTCTTTTGTATCCATTTCCTGTTTTATACTACCTTTTTTCAAAGATCCGTTGACAATTTCTTTAGCTTTCCCCATGACTCACAATCCACAGATTTCAGTGGCTGGAAGAAAGTTGCAAAAGTCTATTTGGATCCCAGAAACTCAATTTTTATGCACACACACTGATTACCAATTTGTGTCAGTCTGTGCATGTTATTAGGCCAAAATAACCAGGGTATGTGAACTTTTGATCGGGGATATTTGGATGTTTTTGGTGGTCATTATGATTAACCTATTAAAGTGGTCAGTGAAAACAAATTTATTTACTATACAACTAATCCTGACATTTAAAATGAAGATATTACAGTGCATTTTTATAAAACACAGTTAATTTGATTATAGATATTATTTCTAAAAGATTAAAAGTAAAAGATTCCTTATTTTAAAAACAAATTAAATAAAATGTAAATAAGCTACCACAAAGTGTCAAAGCAATAATATTGTGCACAAGAGTTTAATATAGATTTGAATCGAAGCAGCGCTACAAAATAATTTCACGCATTTATAAACTTTACCAAATCCAGACTTCAAATGTGTTGCATCTTTACAGAAAACACCCTCAAAAAAAAAAAAAAAAAAAAAAAATGATTACTTTGATGACACTAATAAACAAGTATTGCATTATTTTGTCACAGTATGAAACAACTAACACCTTGTTCCACGCACTTCAAGTTCTGATTGGTTTACCCACACAAGCTTTTTATCCCCGCATCAGGCACCAAAAACTCCTGTCGGCTGCGGGACACCGCTTCAGTCGCACCTACAACTTAGGTTTCCAATCAACATGGGCTTTTCTAACACGTGGCACAGTGACCTTTATAAACAATGTGAAGACTAATGAAAGCATTTCCACTTAGAAATAAAGTTTTCAGGATTAAATTATTCAGGCTTCTCAGATATTTATAGTCAGTTTCTGCTATTATATGTTTTACACTGTTAGAGTTGAATTTCATTGTCGTCAGTACTATAATTCAGTCATAACTTTTGAAGTAGTATATCGAATGACAGGTAGACAATCTGCATTCAAACAATCATCAGACCTTCCTCCCAAATTTGAAATGAACATCTGTAAACCTTATTAAATATAAACTGACTGGCTTCTGTTTAAGTGCTTAAAGCTGTTGTTGTAACAGTGCTATTCCTGTATAAATGGACCTCCACCAATATAAATACTTCAGTGTGAATTAGTGGTGTTCTGCTAATCTACAAATGGAATGCACTCGTCTGTCATGAACCGGTGAAAGACAAAAAGAGAAAAAATAAAACATAGCCTCTATTTTCTCTTTCAGCTTTTCGCTCAAGCAGAAACATCAAGACAGTCATGAGGGGTTTTTTTTGGGGGGGGGAGTAATTATTGTGATCCCTTCAATCTTCTTAAAACTCTTTCTTGTCCTTCTTTCCTACTGACTCATCTGTTGCATCGCTTCGTCTTTTGCGGTTGCATGGAATGGCCTTGGATGTCGGCAGCGAGTCCATCCCCAAGACTTTGTGGATCTGATGAAAGGCCAACAGTCGCAGGGCATGCTAAAAGACAGGAGAAGCTTTATGCTTTGATGTCATTAACAAACACAAACCATGGGATTTTTGAAACAAGTACTGTTCTATAACGTAAGATCCTATTTGTTTCCCCTCAAAAGAAAGAGCTTTAAGAACCAAATGAATCAAATCAGTGACAAGAAAAATCATAACATAAGTAAACATCAAAAAGAAAAACAAATGAAAAAAGGCATCCCAGTGGTTTTAAAGTACAGTTGCAGGACCTCCAGGGGTACAGGACATTAAACTAAGTTATCGATTTAAAAAAATGTTCTGGACTTTAATAAGACAAAACTTGATACCCATCAGGAAACAAGCTATATGGACAAATAAAGCGGGAAACACACGTTTTAGTGCAAGTTACACTTCAAACTTTGTAGGAAAAGTTTGGGTAAGACCCTATTGCACAAAGCAAGTATGGGTAACTGGGCAAAAATATCCATCGATCCACCCACAATTGTAACAGCAAAAGACCAACCAACTCAGGGAAAACTGATCACAGTGGTTCTGACTTTGGCTTGATTGTTATTACCAGACAGGTAATTTAGAGTTATTCAGAATAATAAGATCTCAAAACCATCCTGCAGATGAAAACACTTAAATGACCGGAGCTCTTTATAGGGGAAGGAAGTGAGGAACTGTGTGGTATCAGTGTTCTTAAAATAAAAAAAAAGAGAAGACAGCACAAACGGGCCAATAGCTAAAAAAATATATATATATTTATTAGTTGAATCGTAATGTCTTGTAATTGCATAATAAGCATTATATAAATGATAACCAGAATGATGATTATTTAAATACCTGAGCACTTGCTGTTACATCTTCTCTGGCTTGCCTGTTCATGGACCCCAGCGCATCGGTTTGTCCTTTTTCACAGGGGTCCGAAATAGCTGGACCATCTGGGTAGAAACAAATGCATTAATGTACAAATGATGCATTATAAAAAAAAAAATGAACAAATTATAAAGCATGTAAACAATTATCCAGGTTTAAATTGTGGATTTCTCTGGTTTAGGAGTTCATAAAAACCATGTGCATACAACAAATAAAAACATTATTTAAAAAAAAAAAAAAAAAAAATCCAAATCAAATAGTAGTAGTCAAAATATCACTTTAATATAGGATTATTCCTGCTACAGTAATGCACCTTGAAGAAGCATTCCACTTGCTATACACTCTAGAACTCTGCGCATGGCCTCCCCCGGACTCAAAGGGACTGACACACTGCTGATGACCTTCTCCACCAGCAATTCCATGGGCTTTAAAACATTAAACAAAGTGTTATTTATCATAGGCAGAACCACAGACCGCAGTAATGACTGTGTCATGGAAAGAAAGATTTATATTGAGCTGCACAAATAATCTATTTGCATCAACCATACTCAAAATCAAATGACAGGAAGATCCAACTTTAGTGAAAATTCTGCAAGACAAGTTAAAATGAGGCTTAGTAGTGTGTATGGCCATGCTCTGGACACTGTGCTGACAGACACAGCAAACATTCTTGCTGCCACAGCTCGCATTGATGTGCCATCCTGAAGAAGCTGCACTACCTGAGCAACTTGTGTGGGTTGTAGACACCGCCTCATGCTACCT
>JAOUQT010319107.1:0-14308 GCA_025769995.1 Xyliphius kryptos | reverse complement strand
AAAATACTTCGTGAATCACGATTCATGAAGTGACCGAGAGTCGGCTACGACTGATCGGGATAATCATCATCATCAATCGTTTTCTAGGGTCACACAAGGGGGTTTTCCCTGCCTATCCAGGGGAGAACATTTTGGGCGCTAGGTACCCATGACAGGGCAACAATCCATTACTGGATGCATATGTATTTACACACAAACACTATTGGGGCAATTAAGATCATCTAATTTACTTTAAATCCATGTTTTTTAACTGTGGGAGCAAACCAGAGAACCTAAAAAAAACCCACATGACTCCCAGATCGGGATTTGAACCACTACGCCACCGTAAGTATTTATCGGTTTCTGGGAATTTGATGTACTGAATCATTTATTACTTAATCAAACTGAAGCCCCAAAACATGGAGGGGGTACACTGATCCAGCTTGTGGCGGGTGTGGCCCCAGATCAGAATGATGCCTGTCTATTAGCAGATGTGCGAACAAGTGGAGTTGCGCATGTGTGTGTATTCAAGTGGCTGATGTGCTGGAATAGTCCTATGCTGATGCGTACTGCAGTGCTGAGGGAGCACACAGGGCAGCAGGGTAAGGATGGCGCTCATTTATGGCCTGGCTAAAAGCCTCCTCTGGGGCATCTGATAGTAAGAGCAGGGGCAGAATTGTGCAAGGTAGATAAGCCAACAGATGTCTCACCCTTGGATGGAGGTGCGAGATTGCCTGTCTCTTGTCCTCGGGCCGCTGCAGCGCAGTGATGGATGAATTCCACCAGCTCCCACACCATGCACTTTATCTTCAAAGCAGGCGTTTTGAAGTAGGATACACTGGATAAAGTGTTCGCGCTTCCGCCACAAGATGTTTTAAAATTGCCATTCAGTGAAGGTGGTTGTGTTCAGTGGTGTGTTAGAAAGCATTCACCGTGCATTCAGTTCTGTTAAAACTGCTCGTTACAATTGATCACATTCTCGCCAGTATTCAGGGAGACCCACAGATTTTCCTAACTGGTGACTGATTGCTCTCTAGTGGTAAAAAGTGAGAAGGGACTGCGTGTAACACTGCAGGTAAATCCCAAACGCAGGTGATGCACCTGAAGCTCAGCTCACCTTTCTCCAGCATGCTTCGCAAAAATACTTACTATTACATTCCATTTCAGGGAGAACATTTTAGGCACTGAGTATAAACAGTCAGGACACTCACTCACTCACATACACACATGCACAGACTATACGGAGCAATTTAGAGCATTCATTGTACCTTGAATTCATGTTTTTGGACTGTGGGAGGAAACCCACCCGGACATGGGAAGAACATGGAAACGCCACCCAGATTGGGATTCGAACCGGGAATCCCCATCGCTGAGAGGTGAACATGCTAACCATTAAGCCACCGTTTAATATTTAATATTGTGCAAAAGGTTGCTTACTGACTGAATAAAGCATGAAAGGGTGTGACATTATTGTGAATAAATCACAGGAAAGAGGTGGTGTTAGGTCTGACGTAGTGGAGTACAGTTACATTACATTTACATTTGGTCATTTAGCAGACGCTTTCATCCAAAGCCACTTACAAGTATCCCACTTAATAGTCAGGGTCACAATACAGGGTTACACACAGAATTCCTGGAGCAATGAGGGTTAAGGCTCTTGCTCAAGGACCCACATTTGTAACTTCAGTGGACCTGGGATTTGAACCCACAATTTTCAGATTGCTAGCCCAACACCCTAACCATTGAGCTACTATACCCTTAATTGCAACTACAGTTACAACTCTTTCTCGTGATTTATTCACAATAATACACACCCTTGTGTATCTTTTTGCTTTTATAAAATGATTACAAACACAATATAATTTTAAAAAATGCATTTGTTAAAAAGCTAAATTGTTAATAATTTGCTTTTCTAATCTGTTTTTTAAAGTAAAACCTAATAACAGGTTTCCAGGAATCTACTGGCCAATGACAAAACGCACTTTATAAAAACATTGCTAAAGTAATGTATTGTATATCACGCATTGAGGTCTGTGTCATTGTCAACAATGTTACGACTGGATAAATAGATCAGCCAATCAGATGGATCAGCCAATTAGATTTAAGGAGCGGAACTAACTGTTTCATGAGATCCTTATATAATGAAGGAAAAATGTCCTCCACACAGAAACAAAACATAAAGACTGGAGCTTTAGATCAGGGCTTATGATCGGCTTTGGGAGTCTTTTAACAAACATTTGTTTGCGTGTGTGTGTGTATACGTGTGTTTATGTGTGTACCAGGTAGATGTAACTGTAGGAACCAACCTGTTTACACACTCAAACTGTGGAGACCGCATGTAAATGGGACCACAGTGTAACTCATTCAGTTTTAAAGTGAAATCGTGCATTTGTTCTGGTTAGAGTTATGGTAATGTTAGGATAGTACTATTAATGGTTAGGGTTTTGGGCAAGACTTTACAAAATGAATGGAGATCTATGTAGCGTCCCCACAATGCATAAAACGTCTAAATCTAAATCAGTCTTGACAGTAATTAAACGTGCATTTATTTTTCAAAACGTTCACTTTAAACTTGATCGAAAGCATGTAAATAAATTATGATCTGCTGCCCTCTTGTGGATTTAAATACACAGTGCATCTACTCGCCAGTGTTTAAATCTTAGGATAATATTAAGGTCAGAACGCAGAAGCAGATTTGTTATTTAGCTGGTCAGGATTTGTACACTTGCCAGGTTTATAAGTCTTCAATCCCTCATCTAACATGAAGTTGAGACACGTTCTAAAAAAGCAATAAAAACAACAAACGGTACATTGTTCATTTTCTAAAACCAAAGAGTCAAGGAAAAGTTCTTAGTCTTTATAATGAAACAGTAAATTTTATTTGTTAAAAATACACAAATTTGTGAAAGTGATAGATGAGCTCCCTGTCCTGGGTGTATTTGTTCAGCACTCTAGATGTTTTCCCCTGGTTGTGTATGGGGAACCAACGCCCTAACCCTCGTAGAGGATTAAGTGGAACATAATGAATGACAGAAATGATGCTGCAAAGTGAGTCAAACTTCTGCAGCCCAGTAAGAAGGTCCCTGGCTCGATTTTCAGTTGGAATGTCTGCATGCCGTCCTCATGTCCATCAGGGAACTTGGTTTTCAGTCATGTTTCAAAAACGTGCAGATTGTAGATGAAGTTTCTTTGTAACTGTAAAGTTTAGAACTGTTCCTGTCAGGAAAGAGTCACTGCTGCACTTCAGCGCTTAAACTAGTGGTGTCCAATTTTTTTGCAGAGAGGGCCAAATTGGATGACGCGAAAATGCCTGGGGGCCAATAGTTCCTTCTGACATTTTTCCACCTCAACAGTTAGATGAAAATGCACACAGCTGTAAAACTATTTTCATTTTTACAATGACCTTTACTTTTTAAACGGCAGTGTAGCGGAATATAAGACGTTCAGCCGTCAACACAATTCGTAAAGACACAATTCTTTCAGATCTGGAGCGTCAGATATAAACTGTATAAAACATCTTAAATTTAAAAAATATGCATGTTGTCTTAAAAAGGTTTAACTTGTCTTGTTTTTGACTCAAAAAGATTTCTAAGTAAAATAAATAAAGTAGAATAATTAAAAAACTTTTTTTTCTTTTAAGAAATTTACTCACTATTTTGGCAAATAATTTTACTTGAGTCATGTATAATTTTTCTTGATTTTTCTTTCTTCTCATAGGTTTGTTTTAGTGTAAGTTCAAGTCATTTATTTATAGAGTGCTTTTTACAACACTGTGTTGTCATAAAGCAGCTTTACAGAGTTTAAAGCCTAAACCCCCAAAGAGCAAGCCGAAGCGACAGTCGTAAGAAAAACTCCCTGTTATGTGGTTTTTTAGGTTTTTTTTAGGAAGAGACCTTGGGAGGACCAAGGCTCAGTGGGAGACTCATCGTCCTTGAGAGGCCATGCAACATCAAATATGTGTCCATATTTACCAATAGTAAAAATTATATAAACTATCTGAGTCCTTTGAGTCCATACTCCAGGACTTTAATGCTGTCAGTCCAAAAGAAGTCCAGGTTCCTTTCCATAAGTCGTATCCGCATTGCTCCGGCAGTGCCATAGACAAGGAGACGGGGACTCCTCAAGATGACACCTCAGAAATACAGACAAGGAATACAGTTAGAGCTAATAAAGCACCGTAATTATGTAATAATTGACACACAGTGCAGCATGTGACTTCGGCAGAACTGACTAGAGTAGCAGAACTATAAGGGGCAGATACTGCCCCCCGGAAAAGCATTTTTTCAGCGCCACGCCCCGTACTAATAATGAGGAGGTGAAATGCCAGCAGAGACTATCCCATATCACCAACCCAACACAGCCAAACCTGAGATCTACTCGTTTATCTACAGGGAATTAATTGAAAGCAAATGTAAACAGATTTTTAATCTATTTTTAAAGGTTGATATTAATTCAGAATCACGAACAGTAACTGGAAGGCTATTACAGAGACAGTGCATTTGTGCTTTATCGCAGGGTAATGAGAAATAATTAAAAACCATTCCTTTGCCTCTGAAAATCTGACAATATGTCCTCAAATCTCAGAAACACAGAGGCAGACACATAGTATTAGAATGCTTTATGCTTTAATATTAGAAAGGTGGAAAAAAAAATTTCTCGATTTATTTATTCTGACGAGCCATAAATAAGACCGATGTTGCGCAAAACAAATCTGTTTTGCGATGAAACAAGAAAAATGGCAAGAAAAATAAGACGACTAGAAAGTAATTACAGTGTGTAAGAGCCTGTGTGCATTTACACTCAGTATGATTTTGCTTTGGATGTGATTTACATGATGAGGAAACGAACATGGCTGCACTATATCGCTTAAAAAAAAATCCTTTTTTAAAAAAAAGTTTGGAACCTGGGTGTTTTATAGTCATATTAGGTGTGTATCGCTACCACAGAACCATAAAGGACAAAATTCAAGAAGGGAATGGAAAAGCAGTTGATGTGACTTGACTTTGCAGACAGATGAAGTCATGCCCCTGCTGGTGGACGGCTCAAAATACTGAGATCCAGAAACTCTAATTGAATGTTTTAGATGCCAAACTGCTTTTTATGTTAAATTGGCTGTGAGCAGTGATGAAGTGGCTGCAGGTTTGACTCGCTGGATTGATAATGTTCTCAGTGTACGTCACCCTCGCCTCTCTTATTAGGCTCAGAGACTTGGGACATAAAAGCCTTCAACAAATTGCTGTAAATTAAAGAGAGTTCCAAGAAATCGGAGAAGAGCTGCACACACCTGGCTGTATCACTCGCTCTCTCTCTCTCTCTCACACACACACAAACACACACATACAATCTGAAAAATAACAGTAAATAAATATATTTTGTGTTTTTTCATCTGTTAGTGTTTAAAACAAAGCTTATAAAAAACTTAAGTGCAAGATTTTGCTTCATTTGGTTGGTTTCCTGAAAAAGAATGCGCACTTTTTTCTCTATATTTTTGGTTTTTCTGTCACCAGGTTCATGGTTATTGCACCTTCACCTCCTCTCCACCGCTGCTCCTCTCATCACTGATTAAAACGTGTTGCATCTGCCACGTTCTACACCCGAAATACCAAATACTTCATTCCTCAAGAGAGATTTGGTTTCACAGACAGTTTTCAGATGATTTAATTGATCAGTATTAGTTCTAATATTTAGTAAAGTCTGCTCTTAATAATTAATTATTTTTTCAGTTGTGATGCTATGATGAAATATTTGTACCAGTGTATTAATTTCAGTAGTGATGTAAGTTCTGATTTAAATATAACTTTTCAGTTTCGGAACTAATCATGGTGGTATTCATTCATACATTCATTATCGTCTGCTTAATCCTCCACTAAAGCTGCAAGGAGGGTTCCCCATGCCCATCAAGGGGAGAACTTTTCGGGCACTGGGCATATACAGCCAGGATAGGACCCCAATCTATTGCTGGCCACACATACACATACACATGCGCAGACACACAGACTATATGGGGCAATTCAGAGCAGTCAGTGTACCTTGAATCCATGTTTTTGGACTGTGGGTGGAAACCACAGAAGTCAGATGAAACCCACATGGACACGGGGAGAACAGGGAAACTCCACCTACATTGGGAATCGAACCGGGAATCCCCAGCACCGAGACGCGAACGTGCCACCATGCCACCCCCAGGACGGTATTGATATAATAGTATCAGTATTTTTTTCTGTATCAGTATTAGTTCTGATTTCACTTTTGTTATGAATTCTGATTTCATTATTAGTGTTTGGATTTGGTATTGCAATCAGATTTTGTGATTTTTCAACAATCTCCCATTCCCTTAATAAAGCCCCCTAATTGGTGTTAGGAGTCAGTTCTCTCTCCCTCCCTGTCTCTCTCTTTCTATTTTTCTTGCTCTCGCCCTCTGTCACACTCACCCTCCCTTTACCTGGTTGCCGTTTCTTCCTTTCACCCGTTCCTGACTGTAAGAGTCTTTTTGAGCTTGTGGGTCTGAACCTGCACTGGGATTCTCATCGCTCCGCTCCGTATCTCGTTCTGTCGCCTCAACATGAGTCTGCCGGTGGGCTCAGAGCTCTGTTCTTTGGAGAGGGTCGCCCGCTACCGCAGCGCCTGCATCAACGGCTCTCCATATGCCATTAACAAGCCAATTGACATCAAGGGGCGAAGAAGATGGTAACGATCTTCGTTTATAGAGTGTCTAAAAAAAAAAATATTTAAAAACATGCTGACTTATTTGGTCAGGATATTGAGGTTGTGTTGTGTTTCAGTGCTTTGGCTTTGCAATGAATTACCTCTCAAGTGTTGTCTTCTCTTTTTTTGGGTAGTGCTGTTGGTATTCCATTGCTCGATGTGCACAGAACACATTTAATCTGAATATTCACCTAAATGTGTGGCCTTTTCATTCTGCATCTTTAACACTCTACGGATGCTTTATGAAGTCAAAAAAGTACCAAGAGTCCAAATTTCTAACCCGATACCAAATTTGATAACAGATCATACGCCGGCACCAAACATGAAATAAACTGTGGGTGACGGTATCGATTTTTTAGGACCAGTTTTAGCCCTGCCTCATGCTTAACACTGCCTTATCTCTGATTTTCCGAGCTGTAGGGGGCTGAATGTGATCTCATCTGGCTATTAAACCCTGTAATGACTTTAAATCTGCTCATATTTGACCTTGGCAGGAGTTTGAATCTGTGCCTCTGTGCTGGATCATTCCTGGTCCTCTTCTCTAAATAGATAACGTTAGGGATTTTTTCTCGCATCTGCCTCAGTTCTGTTGTTTGCATGGGAAAAGCAGGCATGGGTCAATATCAATGGTGCGCGCAGTGAGATACAGCACGTGTTGGGGGGGCAACAGAATGCTGGGCAACAGCGCTGCTATCAGATATGTGTCCAGTGCTATAGTTATTAAAACACACACACATAGGCAGTGAAAAAGCCTCGTCAAAAGGCAATACACACATGCGCACACACTCTTTAGAGTTGATAGTAAAAGAAAGGTCGGGCTGCATGCAGGCCTTTCATTTAATGCCAGGTTGAATCCAATTGCTTTATAATTTGTTTAAATTCTGACAGGATTCACCAATTTTGCAGCGTGGCTTCATTCAAGTCTTTAATCACTGCTTGCTCATTTCTTCATATATATCCACTGTTGGTTCTGTAATCAGTGATAGAAAGTAGAAAGCTATTAGCATCTGAGGGAGAGTATCATTGAAAAATAGCTCAACTAAATCTTATAGAAATGTCTAATGACTTATGACACAAGTGTGTCCACACTTTTTTGGCCTGAAATCAAATTTTTTCAGTGGACAGGTCATCGTGATCTACCAGGATTCTTTTTCTTTTTAAAGCTTTAATGTATTAACCTTTTTACACACTTAAATAAATGATATAAATGATCATCAGTGAGGGGTTACCGATATCTGGACCTTAATTTTTTCATGTGGGGGGGAAAGCCTGATTCACATAAGTACTGTAGGTTGCTCCACAAACCAACGCAGTGAGTTTGCAAGGCAGTGTTCGAAAAAATAGTTGGATGTAGCAATGGTAAACAGTACGCCAGTCAATTCCATTGATTTGCCCACCAGCATTAGCAGAATTTACATTTGAACAAGACGTGACTGTAGCGGGGGGTGTGGCCGTGTGACGGTTTGTGAATGGTGTGTGTGTGCACGTGATACCGCATATGATACTGTAATAAAAGCGCTGAAAGCACAGATAACGAGTCCCATTTGTTAAACCTGTGGGGTGCTTCACAGCTCTCCACCAACATGCACTGCGCCATCGTCGTATTGGCACGCCTGGACTAAACAAACGGATGTGAAGAGAAGGAAAATATAATGTAAACTGTGTTCAGGTTCAGAATAATGTTCCATACTGATGTATGGACACATCTGTAAAAATATCAACATCTGTATTTAGTGGCTGTGGTTTATACTGGAAGTTTGTGTAAGAATTTTGGTGGAGATGGACAGTTTTTATGATTTTGTGGTTTTCTACTAAGTGGCCAACAGTGCAGTGTTTAGCACTACTGCCTCACGCCAAGATGACCCTGTGTTTGTATCCCAGTTTGGGTGAACTTTCTGCGTGGAGTTCTACATGTTCTCCCCTGCCTGCTCAGGTTTACTTCCACATTAGTAAAGGAAGTACCAAACTTTGACTCAGAGAATTAGAACTGTATTTGTTTTCAGCTCCAATAAATCAGTCATCGGCAACAAACTTTTACAGAAGAATAACTCTGAAAAATATTTATCTCATTATCTTCCACTTAATCTTTTACTAAAATTAGGAGAGGCGGGGTACCCTGTGCCCATCCAAGGACGAACATTTTGGGTGCTGGACAGATACATCCCAGACAGGGCGCCAGTCTATCGATGGTCACACAAGCACACACACACACACACACACACACACACACACTATATAGGGGCAAATTAAAGCCAAGTCATCTTGAATCCATGCTTTTGGACTGTGAGAGGAAATGGTAAAACCAGGAGAATACCCATGCTGACATGGGAAGAACATGCAAACCCCACTCAGATCGGGATTCAATTCTGGATCCCCGTGCTGACAGGCAAACGTGTTCACACTACACCACCCTGCCCCATCCCCAACAAATGTACTTTATTAAAATTACAACAAACTTTGGTCACATTTTGTTTTTTAAAGTGAAACATTTTAAGAATTAATTTAAAATGAATTCTTTCTGTTTTTTGTAATAATTATCGTTTTGTTAAAATGTAAAGTTTGCTTTCAGTGGTCACTGAGTTCATCGTTCATTGTTGAATATTTGTAATTTCCTACATTGCAAAATAATGAAGTATATTTATTCGGGTCAGGCTGTTGGTTAGTACCAGAGCTGTATGTGATTTTTATTAAATAGTGCAGCACAAGATACCATATGTTGCATCCTGCATATTTAAAAATGCATCTGTGTACTTTGGTGGAACAAAGAGCAGTTTCTCGTATTTAATTTCACTCCTTGTGAATATAAATATGTGCTTCTCAGGTCGAGCTGTGACTCTGTACAGCTGTGAAAACGAGCCCAGGAAAGCGTTCACGTCAAGGGTCAGGGAGGTAAAACTAATCTGTAGAGTAAAACTGGTGCACAGAGGGCAATTTGTGGCGGATCTATGTACATAATTGATGGTACTTGATGGTACATGATGGTATATATAGAAATGTGATGGTGTATGGTGGTATATAATGGTATATGATGACATATTTTGATATATGATGGTATATAATAGTGTATGATGATGTATATTGCTATATGTTATATGTTGGTATATGATGCTATAGGATTATATATGTTGGTATACGATGGCATATGTTTGTATATGATAATACAAGATAGTAAATGATGGTGTATGATGGTATATGAAGGTATACTATGGAATACGATTATATACAATGGTATATGATGATATATGGTTGTGTATGATGGTATGCAATGGTATACGATGATATCCAATCATATATAAAGATATATGATGTATATGATGATATATGTTGATATATGATGGTAAATGATAATATATGATGATGTATAATTATATATGATTGTATATGATTGGTAGGTGAGGTAGCCTTTGAATGGAAACCCTTCTTGTGGGTCATATCCCTCTCTGTACTCAGTGTACCTTCACTAATCCCAGCTTACAGTGTTTGTAGTTGGTGGTGCGTTCACCCTCACTCAGGTTCAACAGGTATCTTCTTGAGGTGAACAAGTTGTTCGGATCACATTCTACCCTCTGTGTTAATACAGTAAGTTGACAAAGGTCAGTTGATTAAAGTGTCTCCTGGTTCCTCCTCTTGATTGGTCAGCTCAAAGGTTAAGCGCTGCAATAGAAAATATGATTATTAAAAAATCTGACATAATTAAGTAGTGGTACACATTAGAAACAGTTTGGCTGTTGGCTGTTGTAAAGTAAATAGCAAGGTGAAGCCTCTACCCTGATGTAAAACTTACATCATAATTATAAAATTGGTTTTAATAAGTGACTGAAGTGTTTATTAATGATAAACATGAAATATTATTTGTGCTTGATGTACAATGTTGTGACATCATAAAGATTCCCTAATTCCAATTCTAAATTGATGAGTTACACATTGCAGTTTTAAATTGGCCGTCACTACCTTCAGATTTCCCCGGGCTTGGGATGGCATTTCGGGGTAATAGCTAATTTACGCATGATAAAGCAATAAGTAATGGGAGGGTGGAATTAATGTAAATAAGTCACGGGAAAGAGGTGTACAGTTACACCTCTTAGCTGTTATAACACACTATAATAAAAAACAAGGTGTGATTTATAAATACGTTTACTGAAAGCAAAATTGTTAATAATCTGGTCTTTCGCAACGCAATTTCCTCTGCTGATTGCTGAGGAACAGGCTTAAGTATTTTCTAACACTCAAACACTGCCATCCAGTGGCCAATTTACAGAACGCAGTTTTGTAAAAAAAAAAAAAAAAAAAGAAAAAGAAAGAAAAACATCACATTTATAGGAATGTAAATTACTCAAGAGGTATGTGTTATTGTCAATAAAGTCATGACTGAACAAACGGCTTAGCCAATCAGATGGAGTGTAGGAGCGTTACTACCCGCCTCATAATAAATTATACCCATAAAACATTATTAATGTTTGATGTACAAACAAGTTGTGACATCATAAAGGTTCCCTAATCCCTACATTTCAAATTGATAGATTACACATTGCAGTTTCCAGTTGGCTGTTTTATTAATTAATTACTCGTTACTACCTTCTTCTCGGCTCGGCTGTCCACGTGCTTGTGATGATGTTTTGATTTAAATGTCAATTTGTGTGTAGTTTAGAATATTAGAATATAAATCAATTAATATATGATAATGGGCAACAGGATTTGACTTTATTTTTGCCCTTATTCCTAAGCTTTTAACTCGGTTGTGTTTGTGGTGACGTAGCAGTCATGCAGTCAGTCAAACATACCATTTACATGCTGAGGTCTGAATCGAAATGAGACCTGAGCTTCTTGCTCTCAGCCTCAGGAGCAAAAGGAGTAAGGCGGGTGATTGGCAGTCAGGCTGCTGCTTCTCCCTCCAGTTACATGGTGTTTTAGGAAAGGGAAACCTCGTCCAGTTTAAAACTGCTCTTCGATACTCTCCAGCAAATAAGGACAGGCTGGGATTTGGTGGGATTATAGAGGTAGGTCAGGCGGCAGTGACGTGAGTAGGCTCTTACAGGAAGATGGAGCGCTGCACTGTGCCCCTGGTCTCAGTTCAGTCGGATCACATCAATGTCCTGGAGAGCGTTTGAGTGGCCCTTTTAGCCTGTGCAAGCATTTGGGATGCTAGCTGGACCTCAACATGAACTCTCCTAAAGGCAAGAAGAGGAAACGCTACTTCAAATCGCGCAGGTACGCAGAATAGCCGTCATAGATTGAAAGATTAGGGTCTTGCAGATGGAAAATGATCCTGAGACTATGGCAAATATCACTGTTGTTGGACTAACTAGGGTGTACCTCAGGCAGAATATGTTGTTTATGGATATTAATTACATTTTTTAGCTCTGATGTTGATTGCAAACATTAATGTAAAGGGAATAAGGTTCAGTAAATTATATGAACTCGAATAATCAGTAAGCAGTAAAGAAGGGTGTGTATGATTCGATGGTGGCATGTAGTTTTGACGACCTGCTCTGTTTATTATTGAGATCGAATGCACATACATACAGTCGTGTGATGTAATTACATTTTGACGCACACGAGGGCAGTATTGCCCGCCGTCCACCTCTGTGAATTGGCGAAAGTTTCTTCATGTTGTTTATGTTGTTGGTATTGTAAAACATTAAAATACCTAGTATATGATCTTTTGAGAAATCATATACTATTTAAGGGTAGTTAAGACTGTTATTGTCGCGGTTGCAAAAAGTGGCATAAGTGCCTTAAGCTGATCATGTAGAGATCATTAAATAGCTTTAAATGTTAATATGCATCATATGAACAGAAACATTTTGACTCATAGCTTAGTTAATGGATAAGGGACCGTTTGGGGAAGGCCCTTTTTTGTTCCAGTCTTTTCTAGCACAAGAAGCATTGTTCATTAAAGCATGGTTAGATAAGGACGTTTAAGCCCTAAACACCTGCCAAACCCTCTCATCCAACATCAGTGTCTGACCTCAAATCACCTTGGGCAAAATTTCCAACAGACAAGATCTTAAAGAAAGTTTTTCCAAAAGAGATAAAGCTAAATAAGTTGAACCAACTTACAATGAAATAGACTTTTCTGTAGGTTTGATGTGTAGTTTTTTTTAATAGACATGTCATATATTTAGGTCGTGTAAATGGTTTTATATAAAACAGCAAGGGTGCACATCTGTACTCCATCCGGGTATAAAAAATTATAAATCTAATATCAATCAACCAGTGGAACACTAATGAGAACCTGTTATATATAATGTATGTACAGTTGCAAGAAAAAGCGTGTGAACCCTTTGGGATTACTTGAATTTCTGCATATATTGGTCATTAAATGTGTTCTGATCTTCATCTAAGTCACAACAACAGACAAACACGGTCTGCTTAAACTAATACCACACAAAAAATATGTTTGCATGGTTTTATTGAACACAACGTAAACATTCACAGTGCATGGTGAAAAAAGTATGTGAACCTTTGGATTTAATTTAATTTAACTGGTTGACCCTACTTTGGCAGCAATCACCTCAACCAAACGTTTCCTGTAGCTGCAGATCAGACCTGCGCAACTGTCAGGAGGAATTTCGAACCATTCCTCTTTGTTTCAGTTCAGCAATATTCTTGGTATATCTGGTGTGAATCGCTCTCTTGAGGTCATGCCACAGCATCTCAATCGGGTTGAGGCCAGGACTGGGTCTGGGTCACTCCAGAAGGCGTATTTTCTTCTGTTGAAGGCATTTGGTTGTTGATTTATTTCTATGTTTTGGGTTGATGTCCTGTTGCATCATCCATCCTCTGTTGAGCGTCAATTGGCGGAAAGATGGTCTTAAATTTTACCTGCAAAATGTCTTGGTACGCTTGGAAATTCATTTTTCTGTTGATGACGGCAGTCCGTCCAGACCCTGAGCCAGCAAAGCAGCCCCAAAACGTGATGCCTCCTCCACCATATTTCACAGTTGGGATGAGGTTTTGACTGTGTGTGCTGTGCCTTTTTCTCTCCACGCATAGCGTTGTGTTTTCTTTTTAAACAACTCAATTTTGGTTTCATCTGTCCACAGAATATTTTGCCAGTAATGTTGTGTAACATGCAGGTGCTCTTCAAATGTGCAGCAATGTTTTTTTGTTTAACAGCAGTGGTTTCCTCCATGGTGTCCTCCCATGAAATCCATCCATGCTTTATGTATTGTAGATTTGTTAACAAAAATGTTAGCATGTGCCAGCAATTTCTGTAATTCTTTTGCTGACGCTCTAGGATTCTTCCTCACCTCATTGATCATTCTGCACTGTGCTTGTGCAGTCATCTTTATGGAGGACCACGCCTAGGGAGAGTAGCAACAGTGCTAAACTTTCTCCATGTGTAGACCGTCTGTCTTACTGTGGACACATGAACATCATGGCTTTTGGAGATACCTTTGTAAGCCTTTTCAGCTTCGGCAAGTCAACAATTGTTGAATGTTGGTATTCTGAGAGCTCTTTTGTGCGAGGCATGATTCACATCAAGCTATGCTTCTAAGGAACAGCAAACTTAAACCTGGTGCGTGTTTTTTATAAGGCAGATCAGCTTTAACCAACACATCTAATCTCATCACATTGATTGAACTCCAGGTTGGCTGACGCCTGGCTCCAGTTAATTCTTAGA
>JAOUQT010319097.1:0-14309 GCA_025769995.1 Xyliphius kryptos | reverse complement strand
CATCCCTGGTTTTCAGCAGAGAACGCACCTCTGCATTCAGCCAGGGTTTCTGGTTCGGGTCGCAGGTCACAGTCCTCATGGTGGTGACATCCTCCGCACATTTGCTGATGTATCCAAGGACGGCAGATGTGTATTCCTCCAGATTTAGTAAATACAACTGGCCACGTTCTTCTGGGGATAGGCTCAATTATGCGCCATATTCTACACTGCTGGTCGGCTAGTCTACCTTTCAAGATTTTAGAGATTTAGAATCATGAACAGTAACTGGAAGGCTATTCCAAAGTTGAGGAGCCTTGTGGGTAAACCAGCACCTTGAGAGAGGAGCCTGCATATTAATTTAAATAATTGAATGAGTTATTCAGATTTTGAATTAGTCTCTTGGAAAAGATAATATTTCTTTACATTTCGACACAGATTTTTATCATTATACATCAGCCAACTATACACTCTACACCCTTCATGTTCTCCGTCTTGCATTTATCCCAAATACCTGCACACAGACTGTTGAACCTGCCACACCGCCCCCTGGCTATTTCAGGATGCACTGCTGACTGACGTACTCCAGAGCTGGAGTATCTGAAATGCTAGGGAGAACGAGATCCGAATCTAAAGTGAAAGCAGGGTGTCTTGCCTTATGCACATTGCTTCAAACGTCAACGGTTCTGACAAAATAATTATAGAAGTTTATCAGTGTCAATTGCGGGCGGGCTTGATGGGCAAAGCCTGTAGACGGGAGGCAAGCTTTGGACAGTGTGATGGTAGCATAGCAGAGCTGGGGGTAAAACAGTGGAGCTGTTGGCGATGGATTTTCATTTCTAATCGCAACTGGGCTACTGTCACAGTGTCAAAACATCGTAAGACGCACCATCACCTGCTGGGAGCTGAGGAGTAGGCTGTGTGCATGGGCTGCAAGGTTGCAGGATGAATGTGGATGCGGGGTTGTAGTGACTGAGCAATGACACCAGTAGGTGGCGTTCGCTAAAAGTGTCTGGGAGGACAGGTTCTCCCTTTGGTGTCTCAGCAAGGTTGTCTCCCATTCTTTTATCTCTTTACTCTTATTTATTTTTTTTAACATAAGGTGCACACATACTGTAGTGTAAACATCGGTGGGTACACACAGAACACAGCAGTATGGTTATAAGGTTGTAGAGGGTCACGCGTGATATCCAGGATGCGCACATAACCCAAGGCATCTATAACTATATACCTAATTCTTTCTCTTCCCGAGTACCTAGAAGGCTGAAATTCATGATAACCTACCATGTCATTGGAAAAAGGAAATAGTTCTTACCTTCCTATGTTTGATGGTTTGTTCGATATCTCCATCAAACGCAAGACGCCTCCAGGTTCACGTCAGGGTCTTCCCAAGTACCTACAGATTTAAAACTTAGCTCCTTCGTTACATTTCATGTCTTTGAAAAACTTCCTGCTTCTTATTTTCCTATCAAACAATGCTTCATTTAATATCGCCATTATATGCACCTCTTCAATGCCTCATCGTTTGCCAAGTGGATTTAACTTTCATGTTGTTTTTAAGTTCTCCAATGTAGCACAGCACAGGTATTCTGCAAGTTTTATATAACTGCAGTTGGGTCATGTAATGTTCAAGTCATTCACCATGTGGTGCAGCTTACAGGTTTATTATGGACGTAAGGTAACAGTAAAAATCATGACTGACGACATATGAAGGTAAATCTGAAATCCCTCCACACACACCTGTAATTGTTTCTGTAATGGAGCTTTTTGATTCATTCCATTGGCGGCTGTTGTGCATTCCACTCGGCGCTCTGTGGGCCCCCCGCGCTTGTCACCTCATCAGTCACAGTAATGGACCAGTCTGAGTTTGAATAAGAAAAAGGCTTTGATTTACAGCAGTGTGTGAAAGTTCCTTTAAAAATGAGCTGATCTACAGGAGATATGAAAAGGATGAGGAGCATCATTGCAGCTGGTTGATGTTTTATGTGGCAGCTCTTTCATTCTTGTTTATGGAATTGTTTTCATTCATTCAATGTTTAGATCAGAGGCCATGAGGTTCGGGCTAAAACCTTCATCCTGCTGCCCGAGGTGGTTCGTATGTCACAGGGGACGTGCTGAGGGGCTCAGGGAAATTACAGCTGTCAGATTATGGACATAAAGGTCCACTCTGCAGTTTCCCTCAGCACTCCCTCAGAATCAGGGGGCTGGAACTTACATTTTCTCAGTGTCATTAAGTCAGAACGCACCTTTATGTAAGACAAACCAAACAAATTAAAAAAAAAAAAAAACATGTTTAAAAGTCTACTTTGCTTACTTTACTTTAAAAACTGAGTAAAAACTGAGTAAAAGTTTCTCAACAAACATTTAAAAAAATTTAAGAGAAGTGTAACTGGTAAACAAATTATGGTTACCATGGCAATGGAAATGCTGTGCATATCTGACACGTGCCCCTTTCTGTTTTTTTTTTGTAGATTAAAAGATGAGTAAAAATTAGATGAGCATTAATTATTTTTCTTTTTTTTTAATATACAGTGGAACCTCTGTTTTTGCTGCTAATCCAGCCGCAAACTATTGATGAAATCTGAGGCACCCATTTCCATTTAAATCAGTGTAAATCCAGTTAATTCATCATGGAGACTCCAAAATACATAAAACTAATTTTGTTTTGTAGGCACATTAACACCTTTTGCTACATTAGCTTCTTTCTCCTTTCATTTTTCGCCACAGTGAAACTTATCGTGAACGGCGACTCACCATACACGTGGCTGATTTAAGTGATTTTAATGCCAATTGTGTTTCAGGTTTTTTCCTTTTTCACTTCGCAAGGGAAAAGTTACAGGGACTATGAATGAGAAAAGCCCCTGTCACGTGATTAAGACGATTAAATCCAGAGCAACCTACAATAAAAAAACGTAAATTTCATGGACGTTCCAACAAATCCGGTGATTTCAAAAGTCATCAAAATGAAGAATCCACTGGATTCATTTTTTGCTTACTTTTTGGATCATGACCCACCATATTAGAAACGCTGTACTGTGGCACTGCCAGAACTGACAAACTGCATGTGAGCCAAATGTGGTCCCCATATGAGAAAATGGTCCACACGTCCCAAAACACAGCTCGTCCCCATCTCGTGAAGATACAGCAGTGCCACCTATTTAAGTCACTTTTGGCTGAAGCAGGGTCCGAATTTAGTGTGCATGTGACCCACATCTTGCATCCGGGTGGCGCCGCCAATCCATGCAGCATGTGGATCAGATTGAAGTGGAGAGAATAAGCCTGTAACAACACATGTTCTCCTGAGCTCTCATTAACGTAGATGATGCTCGTGTTTGCGTTTCGGCCCTCTATGGACTCGAGGAGATAGGTTGTGGTAAATCAATGTGTGAATGCAGATACTCTGCCTTTTATGCGGCATAAAACCTGAAGACAACTTCATGCTCAAGTTGCAAATGTCCCTTAAAGCCTAAGCAGTGGCTAATATAAAATTGTAAAATATATAAATACAGCATAAGTTAAGTTCCTATCTTGTGATTATCAATGATTAGAATTGTTTTTCTACCTCAAAATCCAAGGAAATTAAAAAGACTATAATTTCGTCATGCCCAGTGGTTTGTATATACTTTATATGTGATGTAGATGGTGGAGAACAAGCCAAGAAATTAAAGCAGAAGGACTCTATGTGCAAAATGACAAAAAAGGGGTGTGGTTCTGGGCTGCAATAATTTAGTGTAAAGTGGCACCTCCATGCACAAATCACCCAAAGATCACAAGTTATCAAAAATGCTGACAACACTGATCAACTTTAAAAGAAGTGCCAACTCAATTGGGCCATTTTTATCGCTCACTTCATGCCAGATGACTAACACAACTATACGATGTGAAAAGCAGGACTGGAACAGTATTACAGACAGTTATTATTATTATTATTTTTACAGACAGTATTAACCCTCAAACTACCGCCGTTCGGCCGATGGAACTCGCCAAAGGTCCTGCTCCTGTCCCATAGCTTTCTTTCTTCCCGTACCAAAGGCCTTACACATAAAGACCGATGTGCCTCCATTTTTAAAAATGTGGACATGTAAAGAGGTTACCGAGCGGTGTATAAGAGCCCACTTCCTACCATTCAGAATAACCAGTTGTGCTTTGCTACTCTCTGATGGTCTTTTCTGCCTCTAGCTCAAATCTAAATGGGTGAAGGTTGTTATTAAAGCGTCCCCCCTCTTCATCTATTTGAAAAATATCATCAGAATCTGGAAAATTCACAGTTCAACTCCGTCATTCCTGCCATTTCATAGCTCCGTATTCCACCAGTGATGTCACATGGAAACTTTCTGGAAGTTTTGCAGTGACCTTTGGCTTTTCCACCACTTGAACTCATCAATTTTTAAAGTAAACTAAATATGTTTTTTAAATGTTATATCTGCATTTTGGAAGCTACAATAATGTTAAATCATCAGGGTGTCCGTTAGGTGACGCTAAGACTTTAAATACACTAAGAACATTATCAGCAGCAGAGTCAAATCTACATCCAGTTTATTGTGTTTAGTAAAAAGCAACACGTACATACCACGTAGCTAAGTAACACTGGAGCCATGTGAAGAAAAGATTACATTTTATACAATGCTGTTACCGCACAGAGCCCAAACCCCTGACACAGGACAGGTGTGCACGGTTCTTTAATCTAGGTATAGATTACTGCTATAGATTACTTTCTGCACTATATGCACCTGCAGGTGTGTAACGCTCTCAGTCTCGGCATCTTCTGTGCCATCATTTCGCTTCAGTTACTCTGAAACACGCAGCACAGGGATGCGGCCGCTTGTCTGGCACAACCTGCTTCGATCTGTTGCCTTTGTAAGAGATGGAATGACGGATCGCTGTGTTCGAAGAGATTTAGGCCGGCTGAGAGCTGTGGGTTTGCAGGGTTTGATGGATTTCTGGAAGGTGGGGTGGATTCCTCCAGAGAGGAGTGGAGGAAGGTGCACTTATGGTAGAGATGAATGATATAGGGTTTACTGCAGAATAAACAGGATGCAGAGAATACACACCTGGATGGATAAGTTTTTAAGGCATTGTATCTCATCTATACACTAAAAGCTTTTTTCCCTCAGACTATAAGGAAAGGCTCTAATTGGTTGACATGCAGTAGAAATTCCTGTTATACTTCAATCAACAAAAGTGTTTTTTTACTGATTGACGAGTTTCTTAATCATAAAGTCGCCTCATCATAAAGACCAAAAGTTCTCCTAGTAGTAATCTTTGTTGTTGATTGAGTAAGTGTTCCACCTGTTGGGTTCTGTCCAGTTGCCAGGGTACGGGTCGCTGTTCTGTTCCGTTCTGTTCTGAGTCTGCATCCCAGTTTAGTGCCTTTGCCTGTTTGTTTTTTTTTTACTTTCTTTAAGGACCAGCTTTTGCCGATTGATTTACCTGATTGCTCCTTTTTTTATGAATGGTTTTGACCTGTGCACATTTTAATGATTCGGTTTTAATCACGCCCTTCTGAGCATCTGACTACCTCTTCAGAATCAGAACCAGAATACTTAATTAATCCCCGAGGGAAAACAGCAGTAGTTATAGATACCCCATTTCCAAAGTTATCCATTCATTCTCTATTCCTCTACTAGGGTCGCGGTGGGGTTTCCTATGCCCATCCAGGGGATCTGGGAAACATCTTGGGTGCTGGAAAGGTACACCCAGGACAGGGCGCCAATCCATCGCTGGGCACCCACTCACTCACACATCCACACACTATACGAGGCGATATAGAGCATTTAGTTTACCTGGAATCCATGTTTTTGAACTGTGGGAAGAAACCGGAGAACCTGGAAGAAACCCACGTGGACACGGGGAGAACATGGAAACTCCACCCAGATCGGGATTCGAACTGACAATACCCAACGCTGAGAGGCGAATGTGCTAACCACGAAGCCACCGTGCTGCCCTCCAAAGTTATAGTATACAAAAAATTAAGAATAAGGAATAAAGAGTAAGGCGCGCTTGATGCTTTTGTTTGTGTTCCTTTTGGTTAATTAACTGATTATTCTTCCTTTGCCTCATTAGTTCAGTTATTTAACTGATTTATGTTATTGGTTAGTTTTTTGCTTGTGTCAGGAACTTTTGTTTTATATTTTTTATGTTTCTGTTCGTTCCCGTACTAGCGTCAATTAGAGTTACACTTCATCAATTTTATTTGTTTGTTCTGCGACGCTTCATTTGTTCTGTTAATAAATGACATTGTATTCTTCTACCTGGCATCCTGTCTGTGCTTTGTGGACACTGCTAATAGGGCTGACTTCACACAACGTGGGGCTTGGAAAGGATACATGCCGCAAAAAAAACAACTCAAAAAGGGAAGAAGAGGTGTGGTTATTTAAAAAAAAAAAAAGAAAAAATTTTCAATGGATTCCTATGAAAAATAAGTGTGGCATGAAAAGCATCCACATTGTTTTAAAAAACAACCTAAGTGGCTATGGGTACTCCAATACTGACAAATTCTAACATTGTACGTTAAAAGCTGCAAGATTTTAAATTGTGTGCGAGAATAAGGATAAGAAGAACAAGAAGAAAGTTTGTGGAAAGTTTGTGAACAAACTTTAAGTTGGCTTAAAAAAGGTTAAAAAAAGAAATACATGGCTATCTTAACTATGCTAAATATGGCTAACATGCTTACTATGTTAATGTGGATAACATGCAAAATATGTTAATCATGCTAACTACGCTAATGTGGCTAGCATGTTAACTATGCTAATCATGATAACTTTGCTAATGCTAACAATACTAATGTGGATACATGCTATGTTACCTATGCTAACATGCTAACTATGCTAACTAAAGTGACTAACATGCTAACCATGTTGACATGTTAACTATGCTAACATACTATTTTAATTAACATGGCCAACATGCTAACCAGGCTAACATGGCTAACATCATGCTAACTACTAATAATTTTCATAGTGGTTAGCACAACCACCTCTGAGTGCTGGGGATTCAGGTTTAAGTTCCGATCTGTTTAGTGTTACCTTGTTCTCTCCGTGTCCGTGTGGGTTTCGTCCGGGTTCTCTGTTTTTTTTCTCCCACAGTCCAAAAACACGGATTTAAGGTCAATTGAATGCTCTAAATGGTCCCAGTGTAGTGTTTGTGTGTGTGAGTAAGTGTGTACCCAGCAATGGATTGGCACCTTGTCCTGGGTCTATCTGCCCAGCGACCCAACCCCCTGTGACTCTAGTTTAGGATTTAGCAGAAGCTAATGACATGAGATGATAATAATAACAAATCTTGAACATGTAAACTAAACTCACTCCGCCTCTAGACGAAGACAAAAACAACAAGCCAGTACTGAAAGCTTTAAAGCAGCCACTTAACAGTCGGTTATGGAATTGATTTATAGTTTAAAGTGATTTAATTCAAGGTATGAATTGAAACTGGTAATATTGTTTTAAATATTTGAATATAAATGATTTATTCATTAAGACTAAAGAATATTTAATTCTGAGCAGAACATGCAGCAGCTTGACTTGCCAATCAGTTTAATGAAGCACTCCTCTGGCACCTCCAGATAAAAAATAGATGTAAGATCACCCTCGAATTTGCTCCACCACGATGCTCATTATTGTAGTGCCACCAAAGCAGCTACTAGAACCAGCCCTGGTCCTGCCCCTAAGTGAATCAGAACCTCCACTCTGCATAAGTGATCTTGTCGCATGAGGGATTGCGCGCTGTGTTGAGGGATGGCAGAACCCTGCTGGCATGAAATTGAAAAGCTGCAGCACAGTTTATCTTCTCCTTCATTCATCCCGCTGAGATACTGATGGAATTAGCATCACTTCCACACAAAGCCTCAGCCAGTGTTCTCTGTGCGCGGACTTTATGTTTTATTTGTGTTGTGTTTTAATGCCAGCGTAAATGCAATTTCTCCTCATACGCTCTTCTACAGAGATGCAAACTGACAAGACTCGTTAAACTTTAATGTTTCTGCCACAGGACGCTAAATCTCACATAGATGCTCAAATGTTACGGCTTTTACACTTTTCCTCTGATGTGTAAGATCTCAACTCGCTGCCTTTGTATTCCAACTCTTATTTTGAGATCCTTGTTTTTAGAATGATTCGTTTATTTCAACTGGTTCTGATTAATAAGTAATTGCTTCTGTGTTTTTGTTGGTTCTACCATCTCATATTACTGACACATTAGTTACATTTAATTTGTTAGGCTTATTTTTGTTTTTTGTACTTCGGTTTTCCAGTTAGCTTGGCCTCCAGTTAGCTTTAACTCCATTTAGTATGGCCTCCATTTAGCTTGGCCTCCAGTTAGTGTAGCGTCAAGTTAACTTAATTTTTTTAGCCTTCCTGTAGTGCCTTACTGCCATCCCGGTCCAGTTCTAACAAACCAGTCCTATATTATAAAGCTGCCATGTTTCACCACGTGGGAAGTAAGAGGTGGAATAGACAGGACTTACCAAATGCGTTTGTAGCAGAAAATGCCAGGTAATGTGACTTGTGACACTGTGTGTCCACTCAAGAAAAATATTTTTTTTCCAATGAGCTTTGATCCTCCCAAGGTTTCTTCCTTAAGAATAACATTCTTGCCACTGGCAATTCGGCTTGCTCTTTGGGTGTTTAGGCTTGGAACACTGTAAAGCTGCTTTGTAACAACGTGTTGTTGTAAAAAATACTATATAAATAAATTACTTGACCATGAACATGTGGCATGAGGCCAACCCCGAGCCAGCTTAGCATAAGGAATGACTGAGCCAAGTTTCAGCTTTGTAGGTACTTGCCAAGACCCTTATTCATCAGAGGTGTTTCGTTGGATGACAATAGCAAACAAATGTAGAAAAGTGAGAACCTGTTAGTTTTTTCAAGGGCATGGTAAGTAATCATGGTTCAGCCTTGTAGATACACGGGAAGAGACCAATGTGACAATGGAGAGACAAATCTTGCGTTTGAAGGCAAAATCAAAGGAATCATCGAACATAGAAAGGTGTAAAAGTACTTCATTTTTCCAAGGATACAGTTCAGCCTTGTAGGTACTCAGAATGTGGGAGAATTAGTGATAAGTCACTGAGTCAGCAAGAGCTGCCTAACTGCCCCACCCACCTGACCCCAGTTGGGTAATCTGAAACATATGCAAATCAGAGACAATCTCATTTATGTGATTGGTTCTTTTGTCTGTTTAAGGTCTTGTGTTGAAGTGAAATGATGCTTCAGGATATTTCTGCAAAATCTAGATGCTTCCTAAGGGGGTTCAAAAACTTTTGCTCTCCTTGGCGTGTGTGTTTTGCTGTGAGATGCTGTTTGATTGGGTAAATGTGTTTGGTGTTGACAGAGTGCGGTTGGAGGCTTTCTCAGATAACAGTGGGAAGCTGCAGCTCTCTCTGCAGGAGATCATCGAATGGCTAACAGCTAAAGACGAGGAACTCTCAGAACAGCTGCCCATAGGTGGAGATGTGGGGGCTGTCCAGAGTCAGCGGGATTTCCACCAGGTAATCAGAACACACACACACACGTTTCCCTTTCATGATCCAGTGACCCCTTTGAGTTGATTTAAAGTTCCTCTGCTGCACACCAGGGTTCTACATTCTACATCATGCTGTCAGGATTCTTTTAAACTTTCTTCACTTCTAACTTCTCTGTCTCCAATTATCCAAACAGGAAGAACATTATGACAAACTTCCTGATATCATGTTGTTCCTCTTTTGCTGTCTAAACAGCTCTGACTCTTGCAACGTGGATTGTGCTGTGATAACGGTCACAAAGATGTTCCCCTTAGATCCTTTGGAGGAGGAGCCTCAACAGTTTATGTTCAGATGCTGGATTGTATTGAGATCTGAGGAGTTCGACCAAGCTCAAACTGGTTGTTGTTCTCCTCAAACCATCCTGAACCATTTTATTTTTGCGTCAGAAGCATCAACCTGCGGAAAGAGGCCACGACAAACAGGGACACTATTTCCATGAAAGGGTGACAATACTTAGGTGGTGGAGTTAAAATAATGTCCACATGGATGCAGGACACAAGGTTTCCCAGCAGAACAATGTCCAAAGCATCACACTGCCTCCACTGGCTCATTTTCTACCCATAGTGCATCATGATACCATGTGTTCTCCAGATAAGTGACCTATGTCCATGAAGTAGCAGAGAACCTGCTTCATCAGAGCAGACCACCTTCTTCCAGCTCCATAATCCAGTTCGGTGGATCATTGTTGGTGCTATTAGCACTGGACAGGGGTTGGCATGGCCCCCCTGAATAACCTGCAGCTGTACAGCTCCATACACAACAAATGCTTTGTGTATCTGACCTTTCTATCAATACCAATGGTTCACCTCTTCAGCAGTCTGATCTACAGGAGCTTGTCTGTTGGATCAAACCACATGCTGCAGCCTTCACTCCCCATCTGTATCAATGAGCCTCAGACTCCCATGACCCTGTCCACTCCTTTTTTGACAGATACTGACCACTGCAGACCAAGATAATAAGACCGAGAGAATCAGTCTTATTTACTCCACCCATCTCTTATCTGAATGTTCTACCCACGCAGTAAAACACGCTTTAGGTCGATTAACTGGTCCATTTGTCTCCTCAATAATTCAATATGCCGCGATCAGGACTTTGAGAGGTTTATTTAAACAATTATTTTGCCAAACTTTGCATTAACCAGACTTTCATCCAATCACGGCACCAACTTACATCTCCAGTCTGTATATTATAATAAATGCCTTGACTTTCTGACTCTGAGCAGAAGAAAGCAAACGAAGCGCTATAATGCAGTAAAGAGTATTGACTGACTGTATTTACTAATCTTAACGACTGTATTTGTCAAAAATAAAATAACACAGCATCAGCACTATGCGGTTAACGGGAGAAAAGTTCCCACTGTACGTATGGCACGTCATTCCGGATTTGTGAGAAGCTCCCTCCACCTTTATCTCCATCGACGTTCTGTCAGTCTGTGTCGGGTCTCTGTGGACGAGGTGGGAGCTGTGGAGAAAATGAGGGGATGTTCAGAGCGAGAGGACAACGGTCCTTCATGCTTCTGTCACGCTTGCCATACAGGCTGGGGAACATGCCAATTAAATCCACATGGCAATTAAAATTCAACACACACAAACGCCCACACACACACACACACACACAAGCTCACACACATCACTAACATCCTGCTATAACCCGAATCCATCATCCTCATTCCTGTTTCCTCAGCTCACTTTGAATTGATTTGCTGCAGGGTTTACAAACCTGAACAAAGAGCACGTCCATGTTTTCATCCATGATTGATAAGCCATCTTTCACACCAGCTGCCTTTCAGAAAGAGATGTTTTGGGATTATTTAGAGGTTTCAGTTGCTTCCCTGACTGTTTAATTCTAATATAACTACCAGCATGTTACTGAAATGTGGAGGAAACCGGAGAGGCATGGGGCAAAACGTTATTCATTCATTATCTTCCGCTTATTTCTTTATGAATGTTGCGGGGGGGGGGGATCCCCGATGCCCATCCAGGGGAGAACGTCTCGGGCGCTGGCCAGAACACCCAGGACAGGGCACCAATCCATCACTGGGTACACACTCACACACATATACAGGGCAATTTAGAGAATTCAATTCCAAACCGTTATTCATCTCAACCAAAAATCAAACCCAGGACCTCTTTCTTACCTCCACACCTTTGTGCCACCCCCATCAGAAAGGATCTGGTTTATGTGAACTGACCATGCATGGATCCCAAAAGAGTCACATGACCAGGATATAAAGATGGCTTCTGGTGACATTGTTTACGATTGTAATGGTACGGTACAGTGCACTTTAAAATGATTGCAGCTGTTTATGAGGACTTCTAGTAGTTGCAGCAACTATCGTTTGAGGTATTATAGCATCTGTGGCTACCATGTTTATGAGGGATTATAGTGGCTGTGGCAAACATATCTATGAAAGATTATAGTAGCTCTGGCAACTATGGGTACAATAGTAGAATTAGCAACCATGTATATAAGGGATTATAGTAGCTGTGGCAACCATTTTTATGAGGGATTATAGGATTATTGGCAACCATGTATATGACAAATTATAGTAGCTGTGGTAATCATGTTTATGAGAAATTTCAGTAGTTGTGGCAACTATGTTTATTAGGGAGTAGAGTAGTTGTGTTAACAGCTGTACATAAGGAATTATAGTAGCTGTGGCAACCCTGTTTATAAGGGATTATACTGGCTTTGGCAACCGTGTTATTGAGGAATTATACTAGTTGTGCCTTTTCATCCCACTGAGTTTGAGGTCTTACTCTGGTGTTTAAACTGTGGTATAAGTTAATCTTAAATTCCTTTCATGTTTGAACTGTTGTTGATGATGTGCAGCATGGAGCATGTAGTTATGACACCATTCAGCGGGACAAGGTTCAGTTGGTATGTTTCTGAGGCTTGTATCACGGTGACTTCACATCGGATTTAATAGTTGCTGTTGTAGATGCAGATGCAGTGTCTTACTGTTCTGTTGTGGCTCCTCTGCTCTGTCATGGCATCTGTGTTGCTGTGTAGTTCAGAGTGCTGTTGTTCATTTCATTTCCCTTTATTGTGTGAGTTCAAGTTTTTAAAAAAATGTTTTTTGAACTTGCAGCTTTACAGTGATCTGAGCTTGAATCCCCAAAAAGCAAACCGAAGCATCAGTGACAAGAAAAAACTCCTTGTCATGATGTTTTTTAGGAAGCAACCTTGGGAGGACCAAGGGTCACTGCGGGGATCCTCCTTGAGCAGAGGCGGCAGCTTCAACAGTGTAGGACAACCATATACAAATTGTTTACAGAGCAGGTGTCTGTATTTAACAATTGGAAAAATACCAGCATACCAAGAGATTTTGGGCCATTTCATCCTTCCAACTTTATGAGAACAGTTTATGAATGGCGCCTTCCTGTGAAAACATGGCTGCACGTAGCACGTAGCAAAGTCCATAAAGATGAATAATCTTTGCTTTTAAAAAATCCCTGACCTCAACCTGAGACTGTAAACCAGGACAATCGCCCAACATCGGTGTCTGACTTCACACATAAAGAGTCGATGCTGTTAATTCTGCAAAGTCTGAAATCATATTAAGAACCCTATGATATAAAAAGTGATGTTCCAGTCGGACAGATTCATCTACGGCCTGCGCCATATTTGAACCCTCCATCACTGCAGCTGGTGTTTTGGGAATCGGGGCCGTCGGCCGACATGAACGGCTCCATTAAAACAGCGTGTCAGCGAATAAAGATGTAGTTTAATTGAAATGCCAGTCATCGAACAAATACCAGAGGATCAAAGTGAAAGCACTGATTTGGGCTTCAGAGTTGCGCTGACATTCCATCATGCAGTAACAAGAATGTTTAGTGAGCTGTGAGCAAGTGTGATTGCACCTCCACCCTATCTGAGATTAATACAGTGCAGCGTACTAATTCACAAAGCCTTGGTCGGTACACAAATGGAATAAAGGTTGTCTTCAGACTAATTCCATCCTTCAGTTCAGGTTCTTCTAGATTTAAAGGGAACCTTCAGTATTTATTGGCGTTCAATAGAAGGTTCTGTCACTGGTGTAAAGAATCTGCTCTCTTAATTTTTTCCAAAAAAATCACCTTGGCTCCTTTAATGTGTTCAAATGACGACTGGTTCCAGTTCTCACTCTATGTCCTTCTAAACAGTGGAACCAATTCTGAGACATTCAACATTACTAAGACATAGACTTCAGACATCTCCTTTAAAAGTACACTGAATATGTGGAGTGAATCTACGTTGTGTAAGTTGTGACTACAGTGTCCATGTAGTTGCTTTGTTATGGGAATTTATCAGTAGGTTTTCCAAGGACACAATAAGGAGTGATGGAGACAAGTTTTAGCCTTGTAGATACCCGCCAAGACCCCAATCCATCCAGGGGTTGCCATCAATGACGACACCCAACAAACAATTGAACATAGGAAAGCAAGTAAGCGTTTTTTCAAGGACATAATAAGGAACCATGACGCCAAATTTTAGCTTTGTATGTACTCAGGAAGTGGGAGAATAATTGATGAGTCTGTCAGTGAGGTAGGGCTTTGGCATTTATATACACTGTGTTACAAATTATTATGCAAAAAGTGTTTAGGAGTGATAAGGTAAGAATTTTTTTGTTTGTCAGGTAAACTCATTGATGGTGATGTGTGTCAGTGCTCTTTATATCACTGAAGGCAATTACAGACACCTGTGCTAATTAGTTTGGCAGGTGTGTCCAATTAAAGGCAAGGCTACTACAAGGTTGTCCCACATTATTAAGCAGCCTACATTTTCAGCCAAAATGGGAAAGAAAAAGGATGTGTCGGCTGCTGAGAAGCAA